>APFE031447080.1:34170-57883 GCA_000404065.3 Pinus taeda | reverse complement strand
GCAAGATTTGATAAAGTTACTTTTAAATCAAAGTTGAGAAGAGTAAATCTTTTGTTAAAAGGTTTATATTACATATACAGGAGGATAAAAGCCATGACAGCAAATATGAAGACGCTGAGCCAACTCAGCACAGGTACTCGACATCAGCATCAGCAGCAGCAAGCACAGGTGGCAGGGCCAAGAAGATACAAAAAATCAGAGTGGCAGAGCACTTCATTCTACATTTATGACAAAGCCGCACAGCTGAACCCGCAGTGCCCAAAGGTCAAAGATTTATCCTGACAGGAGTAAAAAGATTTTAAAGGTCATTTATATTTGCATTTACTTCTCATCTACTCTCCATGTACGAGTATAAGAGATATTTTCATCTCAGATGACTCAATACCTGAGATATTTCTGTATGAAACATCTATATATTCCCCCTCGCGTTTGTTTAGAGGGGTTGGACTCCGGATGTAAAGAAGCTCTCATTTTCTCTTCTGTTGCTCTTATATTGTAAAGATTCAGGCAGATAATACAAAGAACAATGGGATTTCTTCAGATATTGTCTCTCATGATGACTTGCTGGTGTGTGGCTCAAAATTACAGGATTCCCGTGTATTCCATGGCTCAATAAGTTTCCTTACTCCTTTCTGTTACGATTATGTTTGCCATACTTTCTTGTATCTCTCGTGTTTCCCACATATATTCAATTCTCTGAATAGCCAGGAAAAAGAATAACCCAGGATTTAATCTTTGATTACCTTGAGTTCAATCCTAGCTGTTTGTATATGTTTTCTTCAGTTATGGTATTTAAAGAGTAATTCTTCAGTGCTACCTTTAATACTGTATCATCATTAGAGAATGTTATTTCAGGAATTCAAGAAAATTGCTCCCAGATAACAGACCTCTTTCACACCACTCAACTTAAGTAAAGAATTCTTCATTGCTTTTTGCTAAGTTGTTTCCATTTTCGCTTCTCAATCTCTATAGTTTGTTTCACAGAATACATACAGGCCCTGTATTTACCCCCATACTTCAGTCAAAATCCCAAGGGAACAGTAATTCAAGACCCCATTGCCCAATGGATTAGTTACACCTAAAGTCAGACATTAAAAGCTATCAGAAGCATCCTCCCAACCAAACAGAAAAACAACCAAAAGTTTACTCCATAACTAGCCTGAAACCTTCACTAAAAGTAGTGACAAAACTGATAAGAGAGAGCCCTCTCAGACTACAGCTGGGCTCGAAGCTGTAGCCCAAAGATTGGTTAGTGGTTACCCCGGCCGTATTCTCTTAGGAGTCAAAGAGAACAACCTGGGTGTTAACACAAATAACCAAAGCCTCCAACATAAACCATATAATAACCTCGATAACCAAAGTTTTATACCCCGCAAAGCATATACAAACGTTGATTTGTGTGGTGGGACCCGTGCCATAGCCACCTGCTAGCTTCATTCGACACCCACTGTTCGATCATCGCGTGCAAATCCGACAGCTCTCGGCGATATCGAAACCCCTCCGATCATCGAACGATAGCATCCGGGGGATGGGCGGTATTGCTGCCATACAGAAGACAGGTGTCAACTTCTCGGCGTGATCGGAGCCCCCCCCCTCCAATACCACCCTGGACCAAAGGCGGTGCGGGGAATACCGCTTACTGCCTCGCTGCCTCCCTACTGACGTCACCCTGGCATCATCAGCTGACGTCGAACCCACATCAGCGCCATGCTACTGCTGTGCCGCCTACTTGCATCGCCACCCCTTTGTCGCCGTGTCACTGCCACATCAACCCGATACGCGACAAGCATTCACGTCATGTTGACGTCACCCAACCAAAGCGCGCCAAAAACCTGCCAAAATCAAATTTTTTGTTAAAAAGGTGTAAAATGTTGTTTTTTGTTAATTTTCCTTTGTTTCTTCTGCTCAACTGTTGCATGCTCTTTCACGTTCAAAGTGACATTTCCACTACACAGTCCGCCACCTAAAGAAATTAACTCCACAGCTCGGCCCTTTAGCATGGTCTGCCACCTACATCTTGCGTAGGGCATCCATTAAACAGGTATTTACCCAAGTTCTGCTCCTAAAACCCTGTGTTTTCCAGTTTCTTCTGCTAAGTCTCTAAAAACGCCGGAATTTGAGTGCAATTTGTCAAAATACCTGCAAAATTGCACACTGTAACTACTGTTGTTGCCCGTTTTTCCAAGAAATCCTGCAAACACCATCTCCCCATGTAAATTTCGCCCACTGAGCTAAATGCAAACCAATTTCACTGTGTAAAATTCCCGCAGAAAAGCCCACTGAGATGTGGTTTTGTCTATTTTTCCCACATAAACCCGAATTACAGTTTCAAAATCATAGAAAGTTGAATAATGGAGGCTCCAGTGGCCCTGAATATTACTCCTCTCAATGCATCCCACAAGGAATTGGAGTGGCTGCCCTTAGCTGATAGGGATCTTCAAATCTAGGACTTAGTTGGTGACAGAAACCATCTCCAAGCATTCTATGAACTCAAGAACAGTTACCTAAGCAAAAATGATTTTTATGGGATATGGGAATCAAATTTACCCATGTACTACCTCCCCTCTGTTAATGTTTTCCCTGAGATAATTCACCTCTGCTGTGAAAACTATGAACCAACCCAAAGGGCAATCAAAACTCCATCTGGAACTACCCTCTTTCATATAACTCCTGACTCCATAAATCAAATGCTAAACTTCAAACCAACTCAGCTTCTGTTTCCTCTTACTATGAAATTCTTGCTTGATGAGGGTCCCAAACTCCCTAGCTCAGAGATAGCTTGAATTTCCCAAGTATTTATGAAACCAGTTTGTCAGCCTACAGAGCCACCTCCTTTTCACTATGCATGGTTCAATGAAGTGGGTAAATTACTTGTTGATATGATATCTTATATTCTAGTGTTGAAGAAAAGTGAATATGTTGATGAGACTGTGTTAGTTTTGTTGCCCACATTCACTCCAGGGCAGCCCCCTGCTGTCAAATACAACTATGCTAAATTCATTGCCAACAAGATCCATGACCAGCTCTTGAATCTAGATAGGGAGGGAGTCTTCAAGTACTCATCCTACATCTATAATCTGTTCCTGTATTATCAGCCAGACAGTTTCCAATTTCCCATTAGAAAATTGGATTCTAAAGGAGAAAAGAGGTCTGTGATTTTTTGGACCTCAGTCTTTCATGAAGTCCACAACTCTCCTTACTCTTACTGTGAGTTTATCGACATGTTAATATATCCAGTCTCTTCTCTAATGATGAGAACTCCTCCTCCTAGACTATTTTATGATATGCAGAAAATATTAAAGCTCTCCAAAAGCTACAAAATAGGTGACTGGTACTTACACCAGAATCACACTGAGATCAGGATATATGGCTGTGAGCTATGCCCCTACAAGCTGCCAAAATATGTGCCAATGAGACTGTTTGCCTTGGAATATTTCAAGCAATTTATCAATTCATATTTGACTCATTTTCATAGCACTAAGAAAAAGGCTCAGTTGAAATTGAGAGACCAGTTAGGCCCCTATGTCATGAACAAAAAAGAAGGATGGCAAGATGCCGACAAGATATTGGGTGAAAAACTCAGATTAAAAAGAAGCTTTTGGTGGGTACTCTATGACCCAAATGGCTTTATCAACGCAAGAAAAATAAAATATAGGCTGTCAGCCTATGAACATTGCAAGATCCCTGAAATAGAACAATTTGCCAATCGAGATGAGTGGGTAGAAGGCACACTAATTGAACAAGTCACTGAGGAAGAGAAAATGGAACAAAATATGAAAAATCTTGAAAAGACTCTTGACCTAGATTCTTTTAGACAGGTGTCGTTCAAAGTGCCACAACAAACCAGGGTAAGCACATCATCTGCTGGAACTTCACAGCAACCGGCCCAAGAAAGCACTACACCAACTGCTAGAACATCAAAGGGAAAAGAGGTGTTGGGCTCAGAGTAGCACATGATGACAGATCCACCAACAACATCAAAGGAACAGGATCAAGGTCAAGCCCCTCCATTGCAGACAAAGGCACCAGAGCTACCAACATTATAGACTCCTCTCAATGAGGAAAGAAGCAAGAAAAGGGATAGAGAAGAGATCACACCTGCAAGTGAATCAGTGGAGCAGCCAGAGGCCAAAATGCAAAGAGTAGATCCTCTACCTGAAGAGGAAATTGTTGAAGAAATCACAGAGAGTCCAAGAGAGGAGAGGGCAACCAGCCAACATACATCCACCAGCTCTCACAGGTAGGAAATGGAGAGGTAGCATAGTATGGAAGTTTCCTCCTCAAGGCTGCAAAGTAAGCAACGTTCTAATATTAAAAGAACATTCATGGACATTAAGGCCCAGAATGAGCCATTGAGACTACAGCTTTGTGACCAATTTCTCAAAATGACACCCTCCAAACAACAAAGACTAATGGTTGCATATTACATTAAGGAGGAAAAAATGATCTTAAGTCATTTTAGACCTAAAGTTTAGCAACCACAGTTAGCAGCTGACTATACAAGAACAAATCTAGAGGTCCTTGCCAAAGACATACACCCAATGGACCAGATTGAGTTGCACAAACAGACAGGTGAAATGGTTTACTCTACATTGGCAGATAAGGCAATGTTGGCCCACAAATTGCAGGATTCATTAAGCAATACATCTGCCCAATTGGATTTGGAAAAAATATCTTCTTTAGCAAAATAAAACAGAATAAAGACCTTAGAAGAAATTATTATTGAGTTGGGACATGATCCCAAGGATGCCAAGGGCATCAAAGCGCTGATAAAGAAAAAGGAAGAAAATATTGCTGCACTTAGGAAGCAATTGAAGCTGCCTATTACTATGCACCCACAAACTACAGAACTTGCACAAGAAAAGGCAGAAGAAGACATGATGGATTTGCTGATAAAGAATAGTAGCTGATCCTGTAGATATTTCCCCAAGTTGACTTTTCCTTGTTACAAAGCACACCTCAATGTCACCCTAATGCATGAAGATGATGACTCTCTTAGATTCAGGGCAACAACATGAGGGTATGATTAGTCTCCAAAATCCAACTTTGATGTTGTAGATGTATGTAAGTTTATAGGACTTTGATGTTGTAGATGTATGTAAATTTATAGGACTTTGATGTTGTAGATGTATGGAATTTATAGAAGTGTGTGGTAGTTTAGGAATTATTATCCATTTACCAATCTAGGCTTGGGATCCACTCTTGATGGGAAGATGAGCTCAAGGGATAAGAGGTGGAATCTCCTGTAGAAATTCCCACTGTAGATCAACAGATTATGCAATATACTAAAGAAAAATACAAGATCTACTTCTACAACAAACTTGTGGAAGCTTAATCGAATATGAGCAAGATCAAATAGAACACATATAATAGATGAAGAACAATCAATCACACATGAACATAGAAGAATAACCCGGGGAAAGCCTCAGCCTAAATCCCCAATCTTTGTATTATCATACAAGTGGAAAATATGTTCAGATTACAAAAGAATCAGCTCACAAGCTATCATGCTCTCTCTGCAATCAAAACAATACAACTCACAGACTGAGTAGACACAAGATATGCCTTCCCTCACCCCTCCAAGCCTACTATTTCGTTGGGCATTTTTTCTTGGGGTCCAATGATGCCACCTATGTGATTGGCCTCATCACACACTCACTAAACTGAAGAAGTAACTGCGTAATCTCCAAGGAATGAATTCCTTCTGCATGCAAGAGATGTCCTCCAAGGAATATTCCTACAACTGATAGTACACTGTCCCATCATCCGATCTCAACTGGGTCTCTGTCTGAACTGACATGCATGAGTTATTTATGAGAGAATATTTAGTTATCTGAAGTACAGCAGTTACATGCATGCATGCATTAACTAACTGAACTAGCAATTAGTTCAACAAACTATTTGAACTAATCTAATTGCACTTAACTTAGTTAACTAAGCTAACTCATTACAACTCATCCTTATCTCTTTAACTAAGGGATAAATTCCTCAATTAATGGGATAACTGTTGCATGTCCTCACATAGACTTCATGTTTGATTTTCTTCAACTAATTAACTCAAGATGAATTAATTAATTATTTTACAAATAGTTGCTAAGATCAAATTCGAATTTTACTTCTCTATTATAGTTCAAGGACTAACTAAACTAGGAAGGTATCCCAAAATGCTATTTATGGTAGTGCTATTTTTAGCATTTCTTGTTGCTATTTTCAACACTCCCTCTCAACAAGAAAGGGATTATCGGTAACCCCAATCCTGTCTCTGTGGAACTCAAACTTGCATTTTGACAATGCCTTAGTCAAAATATCTGCATCCTATTCCTCGGTTGAAACATATAGCAACAACATGATCCTCTTGACCACACAGTCTCAAATATGGTGATACCAGATATCAATGTGCTTGGACCTGTCATGAAAAACTGGATTCTCAGAGAGTTTGATACAACTTTGATTATCACAATAGATCACAGTTGGATCCATCCTCTAACCAAAAAATCCCACTAGAATCTTCACATCCAAATGGCCTCACATGCAGCCTGACTAGTAGCCATGTATTTAGCCTCTGGTGAGCTAAGTGAAACTGATCACCGTTTCCTGCTGTACCAGGAAACTGCAGCTGAACCAAGGTTGAAGATTCCTCCAGAAGTTCTCTTCCAGTCTGATGGACTCCCTACCCAATCTGCATCTGTGAAGCCCTGAAGCTTCACTCCCTCTGTCCATCTGTACCACAATCCGAACTAAGATGTGCCTTTGAGGCATCTCAGCACATGCTTCACTGCCTTCCAAAACATCTTGGTAGGCTGAACCATAGCTTGACCTAGCTAGTTCACCGCAAAGCATAAGTCTGGTTGTGTGTTCACCAGGTACATAAGTGAACCTACAAGCTGTCGATAAACAGTAGCAACTACTACCTCACCTGAAGTAGCATCCTCCTTCCTCTAGTTCCCAACTAGAGGAGTCTGCAGGGGCTTGCACTTCGCCATGTGAAATCACCTGAGTATGTCATTGGCATACTTGCCTTGAGACA
Source organism: Pinus taeda (assembly GCA_000404065.3). NCBI lineage: Eukaryota > Viridiplantae > Streptophyta > Pinopsida > Pinales > Pinaceae > Pinus > Pinus taeda. Next base: position 50,856 of record APFE031447080.1, on the reverse strand, counting down.
CAAATACTTCACCATATTTCAACCACACCTCCGTTCTTAGAAAGTAGTGCATAAGACCCATGTCTTTCATTTCAAACTCTCTTCCAAGGTCCTCCTTGTAAGACTGGATCAGCTGATCATCACCTGTCAAAATCAGATCATCGACATAAAGAACAATGATCAATGGCTTACCTTCTACCATGATGTGGTAAAGGTTTGCATTTTCTTCACTCTTGGTGAAGCCCAACCCGGTGAAATAGTTTTCGATCCTGGTGTACCAAGCACGGGGTGCTTGCTTTAGCCCATACAAATCCCTCTTGAGTCGGCACACATGCGGTTCACGATCGAAGGTCTCAAAACCTTCTGGCTACTCAATGTACACCTCCTCCTCAATCTTCCCATTGAAGAATGATGTCTTCATGTCCATCTGATGGATCTTCCAACCCATCTGAGCTGATAGTTCCAACATCGATCTGATAGATGAGTACCTTGCTACGGGAGCAAAGGTCTCATCGTAGTTGATCCCCTCGACCTATGAGAAACCATGGGTAAAAAACCTTGCCTTATGTTCCTCAACGCTGCCGTCAGCTGCCTGCTTTACCTTGTAAAGCCATCTGGAACTAACCACTGACTTGTCCTGATGTCTTGGGACAACATCCCACACACTGTTTCGAATTATAGAGTCGTACTCCTCTACCATTGCATCAACCTAGTCTGGTTGCTGCATTGCCTCCTTGAATGAATAAGGTTTAGACTCTAGACTCTCCCCAACTAGGGCCATGTGCCCAGTGTACTCCTCGGGTGACCTCCTCTATCTGCACTGAGAAGATGGCTGTCCCACATTCTCCCATGCATCCAACATCAACCTGTCATCTTCCCTTGAGCGTTTCCGCCCATCTCTAGAAGTCTAATCATGATTGGATGTCTCCACTCCCAGATCCTCTGCATGTGGCTGCTTCGCATAAATCTAAGGCTCCTCCTCCTTAGGAACTGAAAGTTCCTCCTCTGCATGCAACTTGAGCTCCCTCTCAAGTTATACTCACATCGTTTTCTGCTCGTCGAACTTCAGATCCCTGCATACCACTGTCCTCTGACTGGTAGGCGGGTACACCGGATAGTTGTGGCGTGTATCAGTGTACCCCACAAGTATTCCCAACTCAGCTGTTGGATCTAGCTTCTTCTAGGCATCTTTGGTCACATGACAGTAAACTGATGATCCAAAGATTCGAAAGTGACTCACATCTGGTCGCTTCCCAGAAAAGGCCTCCATAGGTGTCTTCATTCCTAGTATGCGGTGTGGGCTTCTGTTATGCAAGTATACTGCTATATTGCATGCCTCAGCCCACAAACGCAGTGGTAGGATTTGGTCATGCAACATCGCTCGAGCTTCTCCCATAATCGATATGTTCTTCCTTTCGGCCACCCCATTCTATTGTTGGTTATGGGGTGTCGTCAACTCTCGTTTAATTCCTTCTGCAGCGCAGAAGTCCTTAAACAATTGGGAGACATACTCTCCACCATTGTCGCTATGCAAGGCCTTTATCTTCTTTCTAGATTATTTCCCTCCCAAGGCTTTAAACTCACAAAACCTTAAGAAGCTCTGATCCTTCTTTTACATAAAGTAGATCTAGCATCTATGAGAAAAATCATCAATAAAAATAACATAGTACCTTTGTTTAATGATGGAGGCTGTAGAGAATGGTCCACAAACATCTGAGTGAACTTACTCTAGGATTGCTCCAGCTCTACTATATCGATCTAGAAAGGAAGATTTCACATACTTACCCAAGGTACAACCTTTGCATGTATTCTTATGCTCCAGTTTTCCCTTGGGAAGTCCAGTGGAAATCTGTTGCATGATCTTTAAGGATCCATGGTGAAAGTGGCCCAATCTTCTATGCCATAGCTCGCCAACATCATGGCTCTGCACCATCTCAGCTTTGGAACTCAATGCAACAAAATCATCTACCTCCATCTTGTAGAGATTCTTTACTTGAATCCCAATTCACTTAGTCTGTCCAGTGCCGATATGCCTCAGGAATACCTTTCCTTTACTAAAGACTACATCATAGCCTTTATCTTCTAGCATAGCAACAAACACAAGATTCTTCTTCAGACCTGGTACATACTTTACATCAGTCAGGGTGAGAGGAGCTCCATGCTCCCTCTGAAACACAACCGTAGCTTCACCTGAAACACTGTACTTTCCATCATTGCGCATCTCGATCAGAATTTGAAGATCCTTCTCCTCCAAGGTACTGAAAAGATTCTTATCACTTGACATGTGGAAAGAGGCTCCACTGTCCAGGTACCACACACATCCCACCATGGATGAAACCATGCATTCGATAAGATAGAAATCCAACTCAAACTGTGAGGCTAGTGCCTCACCATCAGATCCCTTCGAGGAGCCCTTCTTGGATTTCTTTTGTGGAAAATTCATAGCATAATGGCCCACTTCATGAAAATGAAAGCATCACACTTTCAGTTTGTCAAACTTCTTCCCACCATGGGAAGAATTATATTCGGAATGGGATGCCTTCCCTTTCCCCTTCCTCGCCTTACTCGCTAAGGCTAGATTTTCCTCATCATCTTGCATTTATGAGGATCCATCTTTGGTGCTTCTTCTTATCTCCTCCTGCATCAGATCTGACCAAAGTCACTCCCAATTTGGCAGTTTTTCTCTTCCATTGATCGAGTCTTGGTAGCTTTTCTAGCTCTTAGGAATACCAAGGAGTGCAAGAATCACCATGTCATCATCGGCTGTCGTGATCAGTACACTTCCAAGCTCTCCCCTGCATGTGGTGATCTTGTTCAGAAATGTAGAGATCATGTCACCCTTTTCACACTTGATTTTCCAAAGCTTGTCTTTTAGTGCCAGCTTCGTCTGATTGTTGTTGTTTTGATATAGATATTTCAATGTTTTCCACATCAAAAACGGTGTCTCCTTCCCATGGAGGCTTGAGACAATGTGGTCTTGAACTCCCTCCAGGAGGATTCTCCTTGCTCTAGCCACACATTTCTTCCATTCCACCAATTCTGTAGCATTAACTGCTGCCGGCTTGGGGACTTCTTGATCAATGAAGTCCTTTAGACTGTTATCCTCTAATACTACTTCCATGTGAACCTTCCAGGCTATATAATTCGAGCTACCATCAAGGGCATACTCGAGTCTTAAACCGTTGAACGCAATTGGTGAAATTGAGATGTGATAGGAACTCGATTTCTATATTCAGGAACCTAAAACTTTGAACTTCTCCCTTCTTGTATACTATTCTTCACTTTGATCACCTTTTCTCCAATACCATGTAGAAATTCCCACTGTAGATCAACAGATTATGCAATATACTAAAGAAAAATATAAGATCTACTTCTACAACAAACTTGCAAAAGCTTAATCGAATATGAGCAAGATCAAATAGAAAACATATAACAGATGAAGAGAAATCAATCACACATGAACATAGAAGAATAACCTGGGGAAAGCCTCAACCTAAAACCCCAATCTCTGTATTATCATACAAGTGGAAAATATGTTCAGATTACAAAAGAATCAGCTCACAAGTTATCCTGATCTCTTTGCAATGAAAACAATACAACTCACAGACTGAGTAGACATAAGATATGCCTTCTCTCAGCCTTCAAAGCCTCCTATTTCCTTGCGCAGTTTTTCTTGGGGTCCAATGATGCCACCTGTGTGATTGGCCTCATCACACACTCACTAAACTGAAGAAGTAACTGCACAATCTCTAAGGAATGAATTCCGTCTGCATGCAAGAGATATCCTCCAAGGTATATTCCTGCAACTAATAGTACATTGTCCCATCATCTAATCTCAACTGGGTCTCTGTCTGAACTGACATGCATGAGTTATTTATGAGATATTAGCTAGTTATCTGAAGTGCAACAGTTACATGCATGTATGCATTAACTAACTAAACTCATAATTAGTTCAGCAAACTATTTGAACTAATCTAAATGCACTTAACTCAGTTAATTGAACTAACTAATTACAACTCAAATTACAACTCATCCTTATCTCTTTAACTAAGGGATAAATTCCTCAATTAATGGGATAACTATTGCATGTCCCCACATAGACTTCATGTTTGATTTTCTACAACTAATTAACTCAATATGAATTAATTAATTATTTTACAAATAGCTGCTAAGATCAAATTCGAATTTTACTTCTCTATTTTAGTTCAGGAACTAACTAAAATAGGAAGGTATCTCGAAATGCTATTTATGGCAGTTCTATTTTTAGCACTTTTATATTTAGCATTTCTTATTGCTATTTTCAACATATCCAAGGTAGGATGAGATAAGATTCAAAGTTCTTATCCAAGGAAAATGGTTGAAACAACTCCTAGAATCTTCTAGAAGAGGAAGCTTCAAGATTCATTTTAATTTTTCCTAATTTATAGAATTTTCACACCCCCAACAAGGGACAACCTACTCCTGATCAGCGCTGGTGTAGAACTGAGAAACCTACTACTGAACATAGGCCGTAAAGGGCCAGTGTGTGTTGTGCCTCAAAAGAAATGATTTGAGGTAGTCAAACCCAAAAACTCAAGGATTTGGGAGAGTCATGCTTAGGGCTTTCTGTAGGGATGATGACAAGGTGTTCACAGATGCTGATTGATTTGGTTTGTAGGCCTATTGAACAAATGTGACAAAATAGCCTATAATAGATTACCGCCTAAAGAGAAAAGTTAGAAATAATGGCTAATGAATGAAGTGCTTTACCTTGTGACAAGTTTGGATCAAGAACAACTGGTCGAGATCATCATCTGTTAAAATACATTTTCATCATGATTTATTGCTGAGGGAGGCATAACCATGCTTAGAACATAAGCTAACATTACATGTATAATCATCAAGAAGTTGTGTCCACTGATGAAAAACTATACATCCATGATTAGATGACTAACTATTTGTATGATCATAACCATAATGCTTTGTAATCTTTCATTAATCCTGAAAGCGCAACCCAGATAAATGGAACTAGATCCAGGGTCTTATATCTCGTTTACTCAATCATCCAATGTGCGAGTCTAACCATGTAAACAAAGGAGCTGGAGTAAAACATGGAAGACACCATCTGATTACCAGCCAATGATGTAAGTTGTTAACAAACATAAGAGAAACCACCAATGATGTTAATGGCTCTTAAGTTATAGCAATACAATCTATATGATGTGAGTGAATGAGTTGAAGTCGAACACGACAAAAAATATGTTGGTCAAAGGCCAATGATGTAAAATTGTCACCGAGAATGAGGAAATTTTCCATTGATGTATGCAAGCACCAAGGTACTGGAGGAAGAGTTTCTAAGTCAACTTCTTGGATAATGAGCTGATGTTGACAGGAAGTGATCCATCTTAGGAGGGTCTTGATGCATCCCCCATCAATGAGATGAAATATGTATCATGATTTGAGACACAATGATGTTGATGTGGAACTGGTTCAGGAATGACAGACATGGAATGAAGGCTTCATAGTATCGTAGCATATATCAACTCAATGACTTCTCTTGATCACATCAGCGGCACTTAATGGAGTTAGCAACATTGACCCAAAACTAAAAGTGGAGGCTTTGAAATGGTGTGATGAACCAAAAGACAAGAACGATGGATATGAAGTTGAACAGTGTCATGTTCAAGAGCGACTCACTGCCATTAATAGGTGGAGAGCCCTATTTTCCCAATTTTCCCCAACCCTTTCTGGTGAGTACCTCTTCATTTCTTAACAAGATTGAGGAGGGTAACATATTCTTGATCTATAAGTTCATCCTTCAAATGAATACCTCTAAGTATGTTTAACAAACCCTGAGAAGGAGTGGTTCATTTTTGTCATGTTCGATGAATCTATTGTTATTTGATGGTTTTACTAGTCTAGCGAAGATGAAAATTGACATTTTTTTCATGTTTAGAGAGTTTGAAAAAGAGGCAAAAAAGAAAACTCCAAAGGTCCATTTTCATAAATAGTCTCTTGAGTCTAAAAGGGCAGAAAATAATACCCAGGAGAACCTCTTAGCCATGTTTAACTAAGGTATTCCTTTTGCATAGATATTATAGCTCAGTTCAGAAAATGGTTAAACTTATACTGAGTAGACGTCTTTTTATTTACTTTAATTAGTTAAAAAAGACAAGTGCTCGACAATATTTTCATATTTTGGGAGTCCGTAAAGAGCTGAAAGAGGACTCCATGAGGTTCCTTTTTCATAGGTTTATAGAGCCTGAAAGTGATAAAAGTATGCTCTTTGGTCAAAATGATATGTTTCAATTCAAACACCATCAAATCCATTAAATAATTGTCAATCTGCTCAAAACACCACCAAAAAATTAAAAGTACATTTTTCATGAAAAAAAGTTGAATCACATTTAGGTCAAAATGTTCAAATATTAATAAAATAATAATGAAAATGACCATAAAATACGCAAAAGGTAATTCATTTTTACCATTTCCAATTTTACCTCTTGGAGAGTGAGTTCTGAGTGTTTTTTCCCCCAAATCTTCTATAGTTGATGGCGACCAATCCAGTGCATCATTTCGTGTGCTAGGTAGGAGCTATAACCGTCCTCTTTCTTTTGATTCTTCCATTTGTGATTTCATGCATTTTTTGTTTTTTTCTAGGTTTTGAGGTCCCTAGGGCTCTAATTTATCTCCTTAGGTCTAACGTGATGAGGCTCATCAATAGGTAAATTATGTGGACCTTAATTCCACTCTCTAGCTTATTAAAATAAACTTTTCTCACATTTCTTTACATATTTTATTATATTTTGCTTAGTGAGAAGGGTAAAGATGAGATGTTATGTCATGTGGCCTAATGTGCATTAACTGCAATATTTGGAGAATTTTTTGGCTAATTTAGGTGTAGGAACTTGAAGTAGACAAACAACAAGGATTTTAGGAGATTGTATCTCCCTCAACTCCTCAGTCACGTGAAAATTCCTCCACCAAATATCATCATCTAGGAGTTACAAGCATCGAAGCCCACCGAGGTCTTTGGAATCCAAGCCAATGATAGTTGAAGACAAGTTAATCTCGAGTTTAGTAGCCAAGCCTCCCTAATTTTAAGGAAGTTTTTGGTAGCTTAAGTTGTATAAATAAGAAGGTCTAGGGCCTCATTAGGATTCAACTTTTTTTTTTATAGCCAAGAGGCATTTTTGAGTTGAGACATTGTAACTAATTAGTCTTATGTATTTTTGATATTTTGATAAGAATGAGAAGCATTCCCATGATACAACACTAAGTTGACTCAGAGGGCTGAAGCTCTTGGGTTAGGGCCCAACCCTAGTAGAAGAGGTTCATTTTTTTGTATATGTATGCTTAGATTACATTCATAGTTAGCTGCTAGAGTGATTTCTATTTTGTTTAATATGCAAGTATTTGGATGATTATTTAGTTTTCTTCCATTTGTGAATGGATAAATCAATGATACAATAGTGAAAGTAAACACTTCAGAAAATATTATGGTAGTAGCCTCTACCTCATCTCCGTTATGGGATCATGGTTTGAGGATTCCATTCTCACAACCAAATATTAGATTTATTGTTTGATCACTACATAACTTAGGATTTCTTGTTGCGTAGAGCACTGTTTCTCAATTCCTTAGAAGTACCCACAATGGTCATTTTGGTTTCTCGAGTATTCTATGGTTTATAAGTATTTCCATTCATAGAATTAGCCATTAGCCATTCATAACTTTGTTTTTCCTAAATTCAACTTATGTTTTCCATATGTAAATGAAGTTGTGCATAAATGAAGAAAATAATGTATGTTTTTGCAGGAGTTCTGATCTACAAGGATACCTCATCTCACTAGCCTCATCCAAGTCTTCTCCACCTATGTTGCCAAAGTCCACCAAACCCTAATCCGAATTTCTATTTTGTAGCAAAGTTGACATATTCCTTCAGCGAGTCCAACCATATTGAAGACTTGGGTTGAGCCTTGGGTAGTGTGCAGCTCCTCTATGCCTTATTCCCCCATCAGACACCTTTCCCATACTTTATTCTACCTTTCCTGCCTCCCCATAGCTTTCAACTTTTTTCCTGTAGTGAAATAGGGCATCTTGTAGTAGAACTAGGACATCCTGTAGTACAATAGGAAACTCTGTAGCGGAATGTTTTAAGCCCAAATGGAGAAAAAATTATCATCTGAGTTTAGGTTAGGCCTCCACTTGGCTTCCCTACCCTTAACACCATCCTGGACCTATTTCTCCATACCTATCTCCCTTGCCAAAGATCAAATTGTTCCAATTAGCATTTACATTCATAAAATTGAAAATCAAAAATGCTTTTCTGCAATTTCTTGTTAGTACATGCATACAATAGTCACAGTGGTTTTAGGATAATTTCCATGATTATTTAGTCCAGATAGCTATATGTTAGATGCAAGGTTAATTTAGGTCTCTTTTGCAAGAAATATGTGTAGATGCTTAGCTAGATGATTTCATGTGAATTTATAGCACTTTTCAATTCAACACTTTCATTTCCTAGAGTAGACAACATTTCCTTTTTGCGTTAAGAATAGTTTTCCCTTTGCTACTTGTTTGTTAGACTCCTTCTAGTCAATATAAGACTAGTCTAGAAAACCTTAGTGGTCCATCGCCCCAGTTGAAAACTGACAAGAGTAGACCATTGCATCTACTGTGTATACAACATAGTCACCTCCAAGTTTGTACGAACCCTGGGTTAATGAAGTAAATTTGGTAGCCCTAGGAGTTGTAGCATCCTTGCTACAATACTGGATCTCATCACTTTTTGGCATCGTTGTTGGGGAGGTGTCTAAGTAGATGTGATTTTTGATTTCCTTTTTGTTTTTCATTCAAAATATAGTTGAAATATTTTCTTTCTTTCCATTTTGCAGGTAGTTCCATTCAACAAATAGTTGCAAATCTTGCTTTCTTTCCATTCTGCAAGTAATTCTGAAAAAAACCCTTAAAAAAGAAAAAAAATTTCCTTTCATGCCTTGTAGGAGTAGAGACAACTTAGGAATTATTTTACCAAATACCCCCACCACATCTAACAACCAACCTTCCCTCTTCTTCGATGGCTATGAGCTAGAGGACCCATTAGGTGAACAACTAGAGATATTTGAAGAGCCTATTGGAGAAGAAGAAGAAAACCATTCTACCAACCTAAACCAATATGGATGAAAATAGAAATGGGATTGAAAAGAGAGATGGAGCTGAAAACAAAACTCATCATGCTTTTTCCATTAGAGAAACTAATCGAGATGATATGATGAAAAACATAAGCCCCTCTGCCTTTCCTCACTTCCATGGATTAACGTCAGAATACCTGGATAACTTTTTTTTGAGTTTTCTGTCATATGAAAAACTTATGATTATACCTCTGACGACCAAAAGTTGAAATTATTCTCATCCACCCTCAATGATGCAGCCCTACACTAGTTTATGGGTTTACCTGGGGACAACATCACTACCTGGGCTCAAATGCAACAAGCCTTCATTAATACGTATAGGGATTATTGCAGGTCCAAAGATAGTGAATAGGACATCTTTAGAGTGAACTTGGGATATAATGAGTCTTTGGAAGATTATGGGGAAATGTTCCTGCTCAGCTATAGAAGGGCCAGATTCACCCTCGATCATGAAGCACTCAAGCTAGTCATTCTTAGAGGGCTCAAGGAAGATCTCCTAGAAACCATAAACATGTTGTCAAGAGGGGACATCTACTAGTTATCCTATGATGACATCAAGACAGTTTTCAAAAATCATTCTAAGGAAGCCAAAAAGAAGGGTAGGGTTAGTAAAGCTTTGGCCAATTCATCCTCCTCCAACACATCTATCAAAAGTGAAATCAGAAACATGTTGGAAGAGTTTAAGAGTGAGATTCTACATACCATTTCTTTGCAAATGGACACCATGCATATCAAGAGGAAGCAGGAGGAAGCAGAAACAACCTTAGCTATCTTTTGCCCTAGATGCACCAGAAGGCACCCAAGAAATGAATGTACATTGAGTCTTATAGAGATTTGATCTATCTATGAGGAGAACAAATCCACAGACAAGTGCCCTTCTTTGCTTGGATTGAAAGCTACGTATCAAGGAACCAAAGGGGTGACTGAAAAATTTGTTATATCAACCAAAGGAGGCCTCAAGGACCTCACCCATACCATCAAGGCATGCAAGGGGCTTCCTCTTCATATTGAAACCATAACCATAATGCATTCATTACCCCTTGGTGTCTTCTTGCTCATCGTTCATGGTCCACACCTCCTTCCTAGTATTTTGTACCTTAATACCATTCCCAACCTGCCAATCAATCATTTTAGCCATACACTCGTCCACAACCTCAGTGGAATACACTATCCCAGGGTTGGAGGCCCCCATGCAACCAATATCTAGCCTTACTTCCTAGCCTACATCTCAACCACAACTCCTTCACCCTGCTCCACATAAGGAACCTCAAATGCCTACTCAACCAAATCTGAACCCGAAGAAAAAACAAGCAGAATAGGTCTATAGTGGGGAAACATCTTAGCCTGCCTATGATGTGGAAATTCAAGAAATAAACCTCAAGTCTGGAAGAGTGCTTCCAGATAATCAACCTCCATCTCCACCTGAGAAGCTTGAAGAGGAAAAGGAGGAGAGTGTTCCTCTAGCCAATCCACCTTCTTTTCCTGAGAGATTAATCCATCCTATCTAGCACACCTCAGAAGAGACTGAACTTTTGGGTGAATTGAGAAACTTGTGTGTTAAAATCCTTGTTACACAGTAAAATGTCACTGCCATCATGTCAGTCTCCCTACTGTGCTATAAACCACATTCACCTATACTCATGCTCCTCAAAATGGCTAAAAAACCCTCTTTGCCTAAGTTAAATGAATCATCGTGTCTGTTAATAAAATAACCGCGCTGACAAGCGGAGGTCAGTGTTGCTGTTGCGATGCCAGCGCGGAAGCACACGTCTTTTCCGCGTTGGTCCCATTTTACGGACAGCGCGCCCTCCGTTTGTCCTGTTGGGCACTGACCGGAACTCCTCTGTATTTGGTCTGTGATGTCAGCGCGCCAGCCTAGTGTCTCACCCGCGCTGATCCTGTTTGGGCGAATTTGTTCTAACAACCAGCCTTCCAGATCCCTCCAGACTTGGTTGTTAGCATTGTTGAGGTTGCCATCCTTTCTCTGGTATGTCTATTCGACTGACCATCCACTTATCTTGGGGGAAAGCTCATCCTTTACCTATTCATGGAGACTCCTTCTCTTTATAAGCCTCCTCCATTGCCCATGAGCAGCTAGTTTGGAATATATAGACTTTGATTGAGGAATTCTTAGTGCATTTAGTGCTGCTCTTTGTAGGCATTTGGTGTGTTGTGTGAGGATTGCTTTGAGCTTGAGGAAGGTCATGAGTTTGTTGCCTTGTATGTGAGAGAGAGACCTCTTTGACTTGGGAGATTTGCTTCAAAGGTGAATGCTTGGAAGATATGCTGGTTGGACCCTCTAGAGAAGGACTCAGCGTCAGGACTTCGGTTGTACCTTACTCTATTTTCTGTTAATAAAGATAGATGACTACTCTTATGGTTCCATTTCCATTTGTCTGAATGATTGATGTAAATTGTATCCTTCCTGACTAATACATAGTTGTTGTTAGTAGATTTTACACTTGCGTTTTCTCTCTTTTGCTTGTGCAGGGGTTCGTCCGCGAGGATAGCGGGGAATTGTGATCGGCTGGAGCAAAGGAGCGAGAGGATCATCTCTTCGACAAACATAGCGTTGGAATTCAAGTAGGTTTCTTTTGCCCACTTGTTAACTACAACTAGGAACCTGCAGTGTAGCATTGTTTGATTGTTGCTAGACCCCTGTTGGGCTAGTAGGGATCGCCTCTATCCGTAGAGGGGATTTACCTCTCCAACAATTTGGCGACTGCGCTGGGGAGCTTGCCTATCTTTTTGTGTGTCACCTTTGTTTTGATTATTGCTCCTTTGTCAAAATTCGGAGATTGTATTGCTGTTGGTTTGTTTCTGGGTTCGTCCTAAGGACTACCTTAATTGCCTTGAAAACCTGTTGCTTTGGTTTGGAAGTTTTTGTTCAAATTTATTTGCTTTTTAGCTTCAGCGCTTTTTATTTTAAAACAACTGCGCTGACATCGCATCCTGTCTTCTTTGTTGTCTCTGTCGTCGCGCTTTTATATTCAGACAGTCGCGCTGACCTGCTTTTTCGGGCCAGCGCCCTTTATTCGTGTCCTTCCGCGCTGACAGCGCAAAGTTGCTACAGACACTTTTTGTCATCGCCTTGTTGCTATAGGGTCACCCGCGCTGATCCTGTAAAAATCCTTTTTGTCCAAATTGACCTACTGAACCTCTTGGTTTTGGCTTTCTCCTGCTTTTTCTACTTGGTTTTTGGCTTGATAACTTTGTTTGAACTGTGGCTCGATTGCTTGCGAGGCCTCGTTCTACGAGAGCTCGTTTATCGCTTGTTTTCGGTTTGTGCAAAGCCCTTCCTTTTGCTCTTGTTGCTTGGTTTATGTTTTGTCTTGACTTTTAGCGATTACTAAAGTGTGTCAGGCCGTCGTTTGTCTGGTTGTGAACTCTCATCCTTCGGGTGTTCGCTTATCTTCATTTGATTTCACACTCAAACCCTAGGGCATCTAGTGGTCGTGTGTGTCTAGCCTCCCGTCCGGGATTCGGTGTTCTTAGTTGGCCAGCCGACTTCGTTTTGTTTGCGCTTTTGTTTGGTGATTGATGAAAGTGATTGATTGTGTTCCAAGCGGTTTGCTTTCCTCCGTCGAATTCCTCATTGTCTTTTTGAGCTTAGATTACGATAGCTCGTAAGCCCTCGTTTTCCTTCGATTTGGAGAGCTGGTTTTAGTGACTTGGGAATTGTCTTGTGTGTGCATTGAGTGATTTAGTCTTTCACTTAGTATTGCTATCTCTCTGAATTCATTTGAAAAGAACTTTTATGTCATTGAAAAAGTAAAGCAAACTAGTATCTTTTGCATTGATAGTTGGAAAGGAAAGAGCATTTCATTGTCTCGTGTTTTTCAAAAGAAAAGTTTCATTTCCTTGCTATTAGTTGCATTAGGTTGCGTGCTTTCTTGAATTCGTTTTGTTTGTTTGAAAAATCCTTAACTCTTGTTAGCTAGAATTCATCGAACAAAATGATGATCTTTGGCATATAGTTGCATTTAGGGGTTCTTGAGAGATCATACGGTAGGACCGCAAACTCAAACCTAATTCAAGATCAACTGTAAAATAAACCAAATTTATCTAAAAACGCATTGGAACTTAACGAAAACATCTAGAGGTCTAGGCTAGAGACGTGTTCCAGCGTCTTTAAACCTAGTAGCTGAACGTTGAGTGGTTGGGTGATTCCTCCACGGTGAGACGATAAGTGCTAGTACGGATTGGGCTCCCACGTACTGTTGCGTATATATGGGGAGACTCCATTAGGCTTGCAACCTTTATCCATAGGAAGCCGAGTCTGCCGCCTTGTAAACCGTAACGCACCGAACACAGCATTCGGGAAGATTGACTGCAGTACGGGAAGTCCTTGGTTCTCATATGATTGCCAAGGTGTATAAGCAGTTTTACGGGTTGCTTGGTAAACCTTTTGCCTAGAACTTCCAGAGTAGTCAGCTTTTGATCCTTTTCAGACTGTCTAACAGAAAAGGTGCCAGCGAGCGTCTTGTCACTTCGTGCTCGTTAAAACATTCGAAGGCGATAGAGTCATCTTTTCGTCCTTTTCTCGACTCTTGAAACATGAAAAGGTCAAGTTTTGCTCCTGTGTCTTAAAATTTTTGGCCACGATAACATTACCTGGTTAGATCTTCTGTGTGTTAGTTTGGGTAGGATTCTTTTTGTTTCCTATTGCAACTTTTCCTGGGTTCACCAACCTAAGTTCCCCTCCTGATGGGAACCCTAGTCATTTCCTTCCTCTTGGGAATGTTGGTGCTCCTTATATGGCGACATTATCCCTTCCAGGGTTAACAGTCGGGTTGCCTGTTTGGTTGTTTTCAACCTCTTTGGTCCCTACCGTGTCGGTTGATACTCCATCAGTCCCTCCACCTACGCAACATCATGTTGAACCTAAGGTGGACCTCTCTCCTTCGACACCTACTTCTACGTCTCCTTCTTATACTTCGCCTAGTGAAAGTTTCGATTCAAGTAACCAGGTGGCTAAGAAGAAGAAGAAGTCTCCCAAGAGAGAGGTTACAAGTACGACTGTTCCCATAAGTGCGCCTGAAGTCGGGCCCCCTTCCGCTCCTCCGCGGAAAGTTAAGTTTCCTTGTCGATTATGTAAGGAAGACCATCTTCTTCGTGATTGTCCTGGCATTCCCAGGATCTTAGAAGTATGGTCTCGTGATCCAGCCCGCCCCTCATCGTCCACTGAGGCTCATGGAAATGTTCCCTCATCGGTTGGGAATGGTAAGGGAAATGGGAAGATTCGAATCCCCTGTAGACTTTGTGAAGGCAATCATCCCCTTCACCTTTGTCCACTTATGGATAAAGCCTCCGTTGTTTTGGAAAGTCTCCCCGCTCCCCCGCCCCATCTCCCCGTTGGCTATCAACGTCTTTCTGCAGTTGCAGATCATTCGCCTCCCGACAACGAGATTGTTTCGCATTCGCTTCTTGTCCAGGCACCTCTTCCCGAACCCGGCTGTGCCCAGCCTGTTTCCGACCAACCATGCGTTGGACAGAGTGTTATCCACTCTGTTCCGGAAGAGTCAAATTCCCATGTTCTTCTCGTCTCCTCGGATTCTCCTGAGCTTGATGATGGTTTTACCATCCCAGACTCTCCAAAGAATTGCGATTCGGTCCCTCCCGAGCAGGGGGGCAACCATATGGTTCCCCCACCAAGTAGTTCGGTCGTGTCCTTCGATTGGAGCTGTTTGACTACCCCTCCCCTCCCATCCCATGTGCCTTTCTGGGTCACCGCCTATGCTTCTCACATGGCGCTGCCTGGCACTGTGTTAGATGAGGGGGCATCGGTTAGTCTCATGCCCGTTACTACTTGGCGAGCTTTGGGTTCCCCATCGCTTGTACCTGTTGCACCGAATATCACCGCTTTCGACGGAGGAACGAGTCAACCATTAGGGATCCTTCCAAAGTTCCCTATCACTTTGGGGGACAAGACTGTCTATATAGACGTCTCGGTTACCCAAGGCACTTTAGACTTCAATCTTCTCCTTGGTCGTGACTATGTGTATGCCATGGGAGCCCTTGTTTCTTCACTTTTCCGTGTGGTTTGCTTTCCACACGATGGAAGAATGGTGACGATGGACCAATTATCATTCATTCGTCCACAAGCCCCTCCTGCACAATTTCCCTTCCCTCTGGGTTCTCAGCCACCAGTTGCATCTGTCTCACCTCAGATCAACTACGTGGCCACCTCTCCCATGCCTGTACCCAGCAATGCCGCTATCGTGCATAGTGTCCTGGGGGCGTTGGGTCCCGACTTCCGAGACATCGACCTCCCACCGGGAGCGCCGCTCTTGGAAGCCCCGACTTCCTGTTCATTATGATGAAGTTCGGGCGGAGCATAGTTCCTGATCTTGTGTCAAGCTCCCTAAAAAATGAAACAAGGAGTTTCGAGGATAGTTTTGCTAACATATCAACCTCGTTAAAATAATGAAACGGCTTGTATCCGAGGATAGTTCATAACCATTATGTCAACATCGTTAAAACAACGAAACGTGAGCTCGTGCATTTCGAGCGCATAACCATTATGTCAACCTTCAACCCATTTTCAATGGACTAAAGCTTGGGGGGCATGTACCTCGAATTGAGACACGATGCTGGGGGGCATGCCCGTTTCATTTCTCATAAAAGCATATGAAAATAAATTCTTTTCCAAGAATAGTTTGCATGTGTGTGCGTTCTTTTAAGCTTGTCAAAAATATAAAAAATACATGGATCGCATGTTGTGCAACTGATACATTAGATTACATGTGTATTAGACATTTGCATAGCATATAAAAACATCATCATATGTAAAAATATCCATCCAAAATCGGTATATATATATATATCATGTGGCGCACTAAGGCGCTCAAAAATAAGTGTACATGTCTCATAAATTCGAAGTTCTCAGTACATCTGAGACATATGTCTCTCAAAAATAACAACAGTGGAAATGAAACCTAGGCGACTACTGTGGTGGGTCATGCTCTCTGTAGACCGCCGCCGCTCGTGCCACCCGCCTCAATAAGCGGTGCATCCTAGGTTCCACACCCACTGTATGGATCTGCGCAGCTAAAGGGACCTCCTTGATCCCCTGATAGTCTAGGATCCCTGCCAGTAACCCCTCTAGGTTGCGGATCACCGTCTCCGCCTGGTCACCTCCCGCGGGAGCCAACGCCAAGGCGCCAGCACCCTGATCTGCCCTCCGTGCCTCTGGAGCTAGGCCGAGGGGTCTCACAGGTCCTACATTTGCACAGTAAGAGCATATATCAAGACATGTACATGAAAAATACAAAAACATCATATAAATGAAAATGAAAAAGATCAAGTGTCATACCTCCGTCGTCCCACTGCTCTCCCGCAGGCAGTGGCATATCCGGATCTCCTCGGAAGTCGATACCGGCATATGGCCAGTCCTCGACAAAGATGACCTGGCTCTCTAGCCACTGTCTAAAACAGAGGCCCCAGGACACTGATCGTCCACCACCTCCGCGAGGCATGACTCGAGACCACTTAGTGGCCCTCGTCTCCCGCGCATTGCGTGGCGGGTCTAACACC
>APFE031447080.1:2378-12854 GCA_000404065.3 Pinus taeda | reverse complement strand
GGTCCCATCATTAATTGCGGGTTAACCACTTACAAATATTAATATGGGCTTTATTGACTCTTGACTATGACGTGATCCCATGACATAAATAAGGGGGTTAGGGTGGGACCCTAACAGTCTCCATTGATTCCTAGGAATACCCTGCGAATTCTTAGTTCTCGAACCTAAGACCAATTTTAATGGTCATCCACTCATCCTTGGAAGGCCATGGTTAGCCACTGTTGATGCTTACATAAGTTGCAGGGCTGGGAATATGACCATTAAAAATGGCATTTGTCCAAACTATTGGTCTTGTAACCTCCTGCTCAACCATCTCTAGAGCATAAATTACCTTTATGGTTAGAAGAGGAGGAGGGAGATGAAGTCTACTCTTCCCCAATATGTACCCTAGATGCTACTATAGGAGGGGGGCAACCTAATGAAGATGACCTAATTGAGAAAATCCTCTAGAATTAACCCCCAACACCATGTCTCTTGAGGAGTTAGTAAAGAAAGATGAAGATAACCCTCAGAATGATTTGTGCCTAGCTGAATCAAGTCCTACTCATGTCAAGATGATAGAATTTGGTCCAGAAAGAACATTGAAAATCAACCCCTCTCTCTCTGCACATCAAGAAGAGGAGTTATGTGACATGCTAAGAAATCATCTCGATGCCTTTGCCTGGAGTTATAAGGAAATCAAGGGAGTGAACGGGTTGGTGTGTACTCACGACATTTACATCAAGGAAGGCTGCAATCCAGTGCACCAACCTCAGAGGAAAATGAACCCAACCCTCAAAGATACAGTTAAATAAGAACTACAAAAGTTTTTGGATGTAGGGTTCATTTATCCCATATCAGATAGTGAGTGGGTGTCTCCTCTATTTTTTGTCCCAAAGAAGAATGGGAATTGGAGGATCTATGTGGACTAAGGGGAGCTAAACAAAGCCACAAAAAATACCATTTCCCTCTACCTTTCATTGACCAAGTATTAGATGGTCTTGTAGGAAAGAATTTATTCTCGTTCCTGGATGGATTCAGTGGTTACAATCAGATTCAGATTAGCTCAAAGAACCAAGATAAAACCCCCTTCACTTATCCTTGGGGTATCTTTGCTTATAGGGTCCTTCCTTTTAGATTATGCAATGCCCCTGCCACTTTTTAGAGGGAAGTCCTGAGAATCTTTGCAGAGCTAGTCCATTACTTTGTGGAAATTTATATGGATGATTTCACCCCCTATGGGGAAAGTATTAAGAAAAATTTGCATCGAAATGAACTTATCCCTTAGTCATGAGAAGTGTGATTTCTTGATGAATGCATGGACTTTTATAGGTCACTCAATATCCCAAGAAGGACTATAAGTGGACCCAAATAAAATTGTTATCATAAAGAGGGTCCCTACTCCTCAGAAGCAGAGGGATGTTAGAAGTTTCTTGGGCTTATCTGGATACTTTAAGAGGTTCATAAAGGATTTTAGCTAATTACCCTCACATTTGTTTTGACTATTGGCCAAGGAATCTGAATTTCTATAGTCAAAAAGCTGCCAAGAGGCCCTAGAAACCCTAAAGGACAAGTTGACTATTGCACCTATACTCCGAGGCCCAAATTGGGCTCTTCCTTTAGACATCCATGTTGATGCCTCTGACAAAGATATAGGAGCAACTCTAGGCCATATAGATGACAAGTTACCTTATGCCATTTACTTCATTACCAAAAATCTGCCCAAGGTTGAATTGAGCTATACTGTGACTGAGAAAGAGCACCTAGATGTTGTCCATTCCTTGAATAAATTTAGACATTACATCACTAGTTACCAGAACTTTGTACATACTCACCATGATACTATTAAATATTTGATGAGAAAGTCTGATGTGAATGAAAAAATTATTAGATGGTTTCTTTTGTTACAACAGTTTGATGTAACTATCATTGATAAGCCTCGTAGAGAAAAAGTAGTTGCAATTTTTTTGTCTAGACAGGCTTTGCCTTTAGGTGAGGAAGGAATGGTTAATGATCAACTTCCAGATGAGAATTTATTCACTATTTCAATTCTCTCTCCATGGTTTGCTGACATATCCAACTACTTAGTGGTTTCACAGCTCCCCCCAAATTTGTCCTCCAACAAAAAGAGTAGAATTATAAGAAAACGAGCACCCTTCACTTGGATTAGGGGAAATCTCTTTAAACTAGGCCAAGAAAAAATTCTAAGAAGATGTGTAAGGGAGGAGGAAGTTTTTGACATCCTTCTGGCCTATCATCATGAGCCTTCAAGAGGTCACTTTGCAACCAAGAGGACAACCTTCAAGATACTACAAGATCGTTACTATTGGCCCACTCTCCACCAAGATGCAATAAGATATACCAGTTGATGTGACTAGTGCCAAAGAATGGGGAAAGATACTCCTAGGGATGAAATGCATTTGCAAACTCAAGTGACACTTAAGCCATTTAACAAGTGGGTCATGGATTTCATTGGGCCCATTGATCCACCATCATGGCAGAAAAAGTACACAATTGTGTGCACTGATTACTTGACAATGTAGGCTGAAACCAAGGTTGTCAAGGTAGCAACATAAGAGAAAGTGGTTGAGTTCTTAAGGGAGAATGTGTTTTACAAGTTTGTCTACCTTAGAGAGCTAGTCACTAATTAGGATGCTCAATTCACCTCACACCTGATTGAGAATTTGTTGAGCCAACATAAGATCAAGTATAAGAAGTCAACTTCTTACAATCCTCAAGCCAATGGACAAGTAGAGGTTACCAACACATCATTGGAAATCATTCTCAAAAAGGTGGTGAGAAGCAACACTAAAGATTGGGCTGATAGAATAGTGGAGGCCACTTGGGCCTATAATACAACTTGGAAGACAACCACTAACTTCACTCCTTATGATTTGGTATATGGGAAGAAGGATCTACTATCCATTGAGTTTGAGTACAACACTTTGAGAATGGAAGCACAATTTGATTTAGATGTTAGAAGGGCACACCAAGAGAGGTTGCTCCAGCTCAATGGGTTAGATGAATTTAAGATGTAGGCCCTCCTACACACAGAGGTAACTCAAGTACAAAGAAAGGTTTGGCATGAAGAAAACATCAAAGACAACGTTTTTCAAGAGGGTGATTGGGCCTTGTTATATGACTTCGAGTTCAAGAATTTCAAAGGAAAATTGATGACTAGATGTGTTATGCAACCAACACACAAAATAAAAGAAAATATAAATCAACGACTTCAAAATCAGCCACTTCAAGGGGGAAACATCCTTTACATTACACAAATGAACAATTCTTGGATGATACAAATGACAAGACCTCCTTTCTATATATAGGAGTCTAAGGGGTCCCAATAAAATCAGAGCCTACACAACAATAATATTGTAGGGGCACAACAATAAAAATAATGGGCTTCTATGGGGCACAATAATACAATGGGGAATATATGGGCACAATAATACAATAAGGGGGTTGCACTAATAACAGTAAGGGGTTACACAAGTAGTATAGGGACCTAACATGCCCCTCTCCTTTAAAAAGTGTTGTCCTCAATGCTTGAGTAATTTTGGATGCTTCTGTATAAAATTCGCGTCCTTTCTTAAGAGTGAATCTGCAATAACATTTTGCTTCCCTTTTTTGTAGATGATTTCAAAGTCATAACCCAACATCTTTGTGACCTATTTTTTTTTTCTTTTGAATATAATCTTTGTTCTAAAAGGTGTTTAAGATTATCATGATCTGTTTTTACCTTGAAGTGTCTTCCCATTAGGTAAGGTCGACATTTCTTAAGTGCATGTAGTATTTCCAACATTTCCTTCTCATAAATAGCTTTGTGTAAAAAAATTCCTTTGATTGGATGACTTTCGAAAGCAATGAGTCTTTCTTCTTGCATCAAAAGAACACCAATTCCATTTCTTGAGGCATCACATTCCATAATAAAGGTTTTTGTGAAGTCTGGCGTAACTAAGACGGTGGTTGGAACATTGCCTCTTTAATATGTTCAAAGGCCTTTGCTGCTTTTGGAGTCCAAGAAAATTAATCTTCTTTAGTAATGTTGTTAGAGGTGCTACTATTCTCCCATAATTCTTAACAAACTTGTGATAATACTTGGTCAACCCGAGAAATCCTCACATATGCTTTATAGATGTGGGAGTTTTCCATTCCTTAATGGCTTTAATTTTCTAGGGTTTACCTTAATACCTTCATGAGAGACAATATGACCCAAATATTCCACCTCTTGTACTCCAAAGAAACATTTAGACTTTTTTCATATAATTGTTTCTCCTCTAATAGTTTGAGCACCTTGTCAACATGATCCTTCCAAGACATGTTGTAGATTAGTATATCATCAAAAAATACTAACACAAATTTTCTAAGGAAGGGTTTGAAAATGGAATTCATCAAACCTTGAAATGTAGAAGGTGCATTGGTAAGGCCAAAAGGCATGGCCAAAAATTCATAATGACCCTCATGAGTTCTAAATGTTGTTTTTGGAATGTCTTCAGTTTTCATTATGATATGATGATATCTTGAATGAAGATACAACTTGGTGAAGTAAATTTCTCCATGTAATTCATCCAATAATTCATCAATGATAGGAATGGGGAATTTATCTTTAATAGCAATCTTGTTGAGCTCCCTATAATCCGGAAACATGTGCCATGATCCATCCTTTTTGTGTACCAATATCACTAGAGCAAAGAAATAACTTTGACTAGGTTGAATTATACCAACCTCTAGCATTTCTGCAACCATACATTCAATTTCACTCTATTAGGAATATGGATATTTGTAAAGCTTGATGTTTGGGGGAACACTTCCTGGAATCAAATAAATAGCATGATAATGATCATGAATAGGTGGGAGGCCTTTAGGAGTCTCAAATACCTTGGAATGGTTGTCCAAAACTTTTTGGATATTTGGAGAAATAGATGATTTTGATGTGGGAACCTCTAGTGAACATAATTGTGAAATAACACCCCGTTGTTCTTTCTTCAGAAGATTTTTCATGTTCTTAGAGCTGATTATCTTTCTTGGTTTCCCCGTGATACCCCTTAATTCAACTTCCTTTCCTTCTCAAAAAAATTCCAAGAAAAGTTCTTGAAAATTAAAAGCTATTGTACCTAAAGATTGTAGCCATTGGACTCCTAGTACGACATCAACACCACTCATTGGAATAGAAAGCATTGAACTACATTACATATTATCCCATGGATAGCTTGATATTATGGCACTTTCAAGAGAAATTTATGGTTCCTCCATTTGCAACCATCACTTGACACTCTAGTGTTGGATATAGGAAGCAATTCAATTCCTTGGCTATATTACAATGAATAAAATTATGGGTACTACCCAAATCAATCAACACTATTACCTTTTTCCTCTTCATATGTCCTTCTATGTTGAGAGTTTGAGGGTAATTCATGCCAATGCATTACAAGATATGGTTGGATTCATTTCTTCTTTCTCTAGGATTGGTTCTTGGTGTATATCCTCTTCTTTTGATGTTTCTTGTTCCTTCTCTTCCTCCTCTTCACAATCTATGTAAAATAATTTCTTCTCAATACACTTATGAACTTTAGTGTGCTTTCTATCACAACTGTAACATAGCCCTTTTTCTCTTTTTTCTTCCAATTGTTGTGGTGTCAACCTTGTAGGTTGTGGAAGGCTAGGGGAAGCAACACTTCCATCTTTATAGTAATGAGTGGTATGCTTCCTTGTTGCCATAATTTTTCTTTGAATTTTTCATGCCAACCTAAATGCCTTCTCCAATGAATCAGGTTCCCAAAGGTGAATCTCATGTTGGATTTTATCCTTTAAAGTCCCTATGAACACATCAATTATATGCTCCTTTAGAATATCTTTTACCCTTATATTCAATTTTTGGAATTCCTTGATGTGCTCCACCATTGAACCCTTTTGTTTGAGATTTATCAATTGGCTAAAGAAGGTGTTTCTTTTTGTATCCTCATAATGTGCTATCATTTCCTCCATAAACATTGACCAAGTGACAATTTTTTTATGAGAACAAAGCCATCGATACCATACAAACTAATTTGGTTCTAAATATAAAGTTATAATGCATACCTTTTGTGTGTTTTGCACATTATGTAGATTGAAATATTGTTCCATCTGTAGTATCCATGTTACAGGTTCCTTGCCATCAAAATTCCTCATATTTATCTTTGGAATATGGTGGGTCTCCAATCCAACATTAGATTCTATGGAACCATGATTAACATTTCTTTTTTTCTCATCACAATTTTCCTCTATGTTAGGTCCCTATAATACTAGTGATTCCCCCATTACTATTGTCATTCTATCCCTTATTGTTATTATTGTGCCCTATTTCCCCCATATTGTTATTAGTCTACCCCATAGAAACCCAATATTGTTATTGTTGTGCCCTTATGTTATTACTGTTATGTCGACTTGATTATATTGTGACCCCTTAGATTCCTATATATAGAAGGGAGGTTTAGTCATTTGTATCATCCAAGAATTTTTTGTGTATTGTAAAGGAGGTTGCCCCCTAGAGGAGGCTGAATTCTAAGGCATTGATCTATCTTTTCTATCTTTTTGTGAGCTGGTCTCCTAATATTTGGTATAAGAGCTTTGGATTCTAGGGTTTCGTTGCTCCAAATAGGTCATCATGGACTTTTCGCTATAAATTTTTGTCTGTGAGGTTTCGGAAGCTAAAACAAAACCCATTTGATCCGACATTGTTCTGAACTTTGGGTCCAAATTGGAGATCTTTTCTCACTATATTTATGGAGATATGATCTACGAAAGTTAGGGTTTTGGCAGACTCCCAAATTACATTCCAAACAGTTAACCTGGGGAAAAGCATCATAACTTTTGTTCTGGGCATCACATTGAAATTTCATAAGAAGATTTAGAAAGAGGACTGCATGTAGTTTTCTGTATATAAGTTTCAGGTATTAAGGTCGAAATAGTGACACGTGGCACTTTGTACAAGTTCGCTCGACTGAACTAGTCTATAATCAGGTCACTGTGGGAGAGTTGGCATAACTCTTCCTTGGAGAATCCAATCTTGATCAGACTTGCGGGGTTAGAAAGAGGATGCAAAGGGCTACTGTAGGATGTGATTTTAGATATTCAAGATCTGCAGTTACAAAGATACAACAGATTCAATATCGAGCTCTTACGAAGTGAAAAAAGGTGTGCATTTTTTTTAAAATTTTGCATAAGATTGGTTTGAAAAATTATTTTGAAGGAATTCAAAGGGAATAGTGAAGAATTATTAGCATTAATAGATTCCAAAAAAAAGAAAATGGAAACACCTAGTAAGCAACTTGAAAGCTCTAGAATGACTCGTGAAGAAGAGGAAGAAATGCAACATGATATATCAAAATTACAAGACCAAGTACAACAAATTTCACTCTCACAAAAGGTAACTGAAGCGAAGATGAATGGCGTGGATGCTAATATGAATGACATGCAAGTTAAGATGGATGGTGTGGAAGCTAATACGGATGGCATGGAGGCTAATATGAATGGCATGCAAGTTAGGATGGATGGCGTGGAAGCTAAGATGAATGGCATGGATGCTAAAATGAATGGCATGGACGCTAAGATGGAAGAATTGAAGATAAATTTGAATAAGTTGCTACAAGAAATGATTGCTAATGGTGGAAAGGTAGTAAAGGAAACTCATGATGAGAACAAAAGAAATGTTAATCATGTTTTCATAGACTGTAATGTTGGATTGAAGACCCACCATGTTCCAAAAATCGATATGAGGAAGTTTGATGCAAGGATCCCAAAACATGGATACTACAGATGGAGCAATTTTTTGATCTCCATAATGTGAAAAACACACAAAAGGTATGTGTTGCAACATTATATTTGGAACCAAATCAGTTTGTATGGTATCGATGGCTTTGCTCTCGTAAACAAATTGTCACTTGGGCAATTTTTATGGAAGAAATGATAGCACATTATGAGGATACAAAAAGCAACACCTTTTTAGCCAATTGATAAATCTCAAACAAAAGGGTTCAATGATGGAACACATGAGGACTTCCAAAAATTGAACATAAGGGTAAAAGATATTCTAGAGGAGCATAGGATTGATGTGTTCATAGGGACTTTAAAGGATAATATCCAACATGAGGTTTGCCTTTCGGAACCTGATTCATTGGAGAAGGCATTCAGGTTAGCAAGAAAAATGGAAAGCAAAATTATGGCAACCAAGAAGCCTACCACTCACAACTATAAAGAAGGAAGTGTTTTTGCCCCTAGCCTTCCACAACCTACAAGATTGACACCACAAAAATTGGAGGAAAAATGAGCAAAATGGCTTTGTTACAGTTGTGATAGAAAATACACTAAAGGTCATAAGTTTGCTGAGAAGAAATTATTCTACATAGATTGTGAAGAGGAGGAAGAAAAGGAACAAGAAATTTCAAAAGAAGAGGATATACTCTAGGAACAAACCCTAGATAAAGAAGAAATGAATCCAACCATATCTTGTAATTCATTGCCTAGAATTACCACTCCTCAAACTATCAAGATAGAAGGACATATCAAGAAGAAAAAGGTAATAGTGTTGATTGATTCGTGAAGTACCCATAATTTTATTCATTGTAAGATATCCAAGGAATTGAATTGCTTCCTATATCCAGCACCAGAGTTTCAATTGATGGTTGCAAGTGGAGGAACCATAAATTTCTTTGGAAAGTGCCATAATATCAAGCTATCCATGGGAGAATATGTATTGAATAGCGCAATGCTTTCAATTCCAATGGGTGGTATTGATGTTGTACTAGGAGTCCAATGGCTACAATCCTTGGGTACAATAACTTTTAATTTTCAAGAAATTTTCATGAAATTTTGTGCAGAAGGAAAGGAATTTGAATTAAGGGGTATTGCAAGGAAACTGGGAAAGATAATCTGCTCTAACGGTATGACAAAGCTTATAAAGAAGGAACAACGAGGTGTAATTGCACAATTATTTTCTCTAGAGGTTCCCACATTGAAATCATCTATTTCTCTAGATCTCCAAAAAGTATTGGACAATCATTCCAAGGTATTTGAGACTCCCAAAGGCCTCCCACCTATTCATGATCATGATCATGCTATTCATTTGATTCCGAGAAGTGTTCCTCCAAACATCATGCCATACAGATATCCCTATGCTCAAAAGATTGAAATTGAACATATGGTTGCAAAAATGCTAGAGTCTGGCATAATTCAACCTTGTCAAAGTTCCTTCTCTACTCCAGTAGTATTGATGCACAAGAAGGATAGATCATGGCGCATGTGTCCGAATTATAGGGAGCTCAACAAGCTAACTATTAAAGATAAATTTCCATTCCCGTCATTGATGTATTGTTGGATGAATTACATGGATCAATCTACTTCAGCAAGTTGAATCTTCATTCAGGATATCATCAAATCAGAATGAAGACTAAAGACATTCTGAAAACAACATTTAGAACTCATGAGGGTCATTATGAATTTTTGGTCATGCCTTTTGGCCTTACCAATGCACCTTCTACATTTGTATCATTGAGGCTTCTGTGATCCATCATTGTTGTAAGAAGAGCTTCGGCGTAAATCACATGAGAAAGACCTTTGTCGACGCGTTTCGAACCAACAAGTGTGGTTCATCGTCAGGACAAGTTGAAGACAGATCCGGCATAGCAAGTTAAATAGACAGAGCAGAGACTCTAACGGCTATAATTGACCCTAGGACCAAGGTAACAAATTATAATAATAAATTTAATATTTTTATTATTTTCATAATATTAATATTATTTTATTTCTAGAAATAAGTAAAATTAGTATCACACGTAATATATTTGAATAAATATCTTTATGTTATTAATAAATTAATACTAATAGAGGCCATGAATTCCATTCATATTCCTAAAAAATAGGATGTTAGGAGTAAATGAATAAATATATAATTCTAATGGTCATAGGTTCTTAAATTAATAACTAACTATATGTATGAATTATTATTAAAGGTATGTTAATTCGTTAGTAAAATTATAATCCTTACCTTTTATGTAATATCCTATTTTATTTGTTTATAAGGTTATTAAATAAACAATTAATAATATCTTTTTACGAGGTTGAATTTGACCCTAGGACTTAGGTAACAAAATAAATTTAATATTTTTATTATTAATATTATTTTATTAGTATTACAAGTAATATATTTCCATAAATATTTTTATGTTATTAATAAATTAATCCTAATGGAGACCTTGAATTCTATTCATATTCATAAAAACAGGATGTTAGGAGTAAATGAATAAATATATAATTCACTGGTCATAGGTTCTTAAATTAATAACTAACTAAATATATGAATGATTGTTAGAGGAATGACAATTATAATTTTATGTAATATCATATTTTATATGTTTACAAGGTTATTAAATACTCAATTAATAATATCTTCTTACGAGGTTGGATTGATAAGTAAGGGTGAGTGCCTACTAAATAATTTATTAGGTTTACTGAGATTCT
>APFE031447072.1:288372-359496 GCA_000404065.3 Pinus taeda | reverse complement strand
GGGGTACCCGTAACCCCACTTTATGGGGTCCGGGGCAACGCCCCAGAAAATTTTGGTTTTGGACCCTATGTTAGGTTGAGCGGACCCACCTATGGTTTTGTGCATGATTTTTGTACATGTTTTGGACGCGATGGTTTTCGGTCCATGGTTTTGGACGCGATGGTTTTCGGTCCATGGTATTGGATGCTTCGGCATGTATAAATATGTATTGTAACATTGAAAGGAACATAATGAAAAATCAAGCTGGTAGTCCCGGTTTTGTGATCCAGGGGAAAATCTCTGTACATATGTGTTTTATGTGTTATGCTCTCGCATTGTTTATTTTTCTGTGATTTAGAATTCGTATGCAGGTAATTTCTATACGGGGTTAAAACCTACAAAAATCCCCTTTGGAGGGTCAAATAAGCAATACTGGTAGTAATCCAAATTTCAGGAAGAACCAAAATCCTAATACTGGAAATACTGGACCTGACCAAAATATTAGGCCCTCATTCCAGGAAAATTATGCTGAAGCTTCAACTTCTGATGAACCAACAGAAGACACTGAAATTAATTTGATGGGACTTAACAATGAACAACAGGTCTTCTTGATCCAAGAGGATCAGGAAGCTCACATGCTTGAACAATTCCAAACTAAGTCAGGTGAATCATTTGACTTCAAGGAGGGATATGATACAACTATTTATGAAGTCCACAAACAATACAATATGAGGAGTAGAAGAATAGATGTTCCTAAAAACAAAAAATAGAAAGATACAAAATAGTCCAACAAAGGTAAGAATAATACCATCCCTGTACATATTCTTTTCAGAAACAACCATAATCCAAATAACCCAATAATTGAGGACGTATCCGAGAATTAACCTCAAAACAAGCAATCTTCCACTTCTATTCCTCCCAAAGGAAATGTAGAAGAAGTTCCAGAAGTTGATTCGGAAACAACCTCAGCTCATAACCCCATTCCTGAAAAGGAAAGAAATACAGAAAATACTACAGAAAAAGAGAATCCCACTGTCTGAAATGCAAGAACTCAGACTGAAAAACCTTTTAATCTTGAGGCTAAAGTAGGCAAATTCAAAATAGCAGTTCCATTATCAGAATTGGCTAAACATGATGTCTACAGAAGTCAGATCAATAGCTCACTACAAATTTCTGTGAATGAATATTTAGTAAATGTTTTTGATGGTCAACCATAATTGATTTTTGGCCCTGAGGTAAATGGAAAATCAGTAGATGGAGGAGTCCCTTCTTTCTATGTAAGTATAAACATACATGATAAAATACTTCATAATGCCATGTTCGATTCTGGTGCTTCCCATAACTTAATGCCTAAATCTGTGATGGAGAAACTGGACCTAGACATCACCAGGCTGTATAAAGATCTTTTCTCTTTTGATTCAAGTTAGGTCAGATGTCTAGGACTAATCAAAGATTTATGTGTATCTCTAGTCATCCTGCCAAAACCATCTTAATGGACATAGTAGTAGCAGATATCCCACCAAAGTATGGTATGTTACTGTCTA
Source organism: Pinus taeda (assembly GCA_000404065.3). NCBI lineage: Eukaryota > Viridiplantae > Streptophyta > Pinopsida > Pinales > Pinaceae > Pinus > Pinus taeda. Next base: position 357,973 of record APFE031447072.1, on the reverse strand, counting down.
GATCTTGGGGTGCAAAGATTCAAGGATCTCTACAGTTGGACATGTTGTATGCTACTATTTTAGTATTTGGTCAACCTAAGAAACTGTACAGAGAAACTTTAATGAAATATGTGGTGAGTAGCCAAGAGAGACCTCAAAATTTCCCTATCTACTCCATTCACTCTGATATGGATTCTTTTATCCTTTACAATGCTGAAATTGATCATTTGAATGAAGTCAAGGTTTTAGCAGTTGAACAAGAAGAAATTACAAATGAATAATCTAGTGTTCAAATTCAAGAAATTTCTGAAAACAATGACACATTAGATACTAAAAAAAAACTAGAAGAAACTAAAAAACCAGATCTTCCTATTAAAAAAATCCTTGAGATTCCTGATACTAATTATGAACATGAGATCCTTTGGTACTCAGAATTTGATGGTTCAGTTAACAAGTTAGGAGTAGGAGCAAGAATTTGGGTGCACAATCTTGAGAATGATCATGCTGAAGGCCATACCTACAGATTAAACTTTAAATGCACTAATAATATGGCTGAATATGAAGCTCTGCTGCGATTAAATTGGTCAAAAGTTTAGGGACCATTAGGGTATCACTCCTAGGAGATTCTAATTTAATCATTCAACAGATAAAAGGAAATTTTCTCACAAACAATCCCAGATTAATATCCTACAGAGGAACAATGATTGAGATTCTCAATACATTTCTAGAAACTCAGCTAGCTAAAATCCCAAGACAACATAATTTGCACGCTCATAATCTGGAATTGTTTGCTAGCACCTGTAAACTACCATTTGATCCCAATCATCATTTCACAGCTAAGATTAGACACAGGCCAACCATACCTGACAATGTAAAGAACTGGCAAGTGTTTGACAATGATATTCAAATTAACAACTTCTTAACACTAGAGGAAGAGTTTTTTAGCACTAATATAGATATAGATATAGTTAGTGAGTTTGATCAGACAAATCAGATAGAAATAGACATTTCAACAGAGAGTGCAACTCAAATGCTTCACCCAACAACATTCACCAATAAAGAAATGCAGGATCTCGAAGAAATGGACATTGATGAAATTATAGAAGAAGAAACTGAAATCATTAATTTGAAAGATAGTGAGTTGCCTAAAGGATTAACTCCTTTGGAAGATCTATTTGATTTTAATGATATCCCAAGGAAACCCAAGATTGAACCTCTAAAAGCTGACATTGAAGACTATAACTTGGGAACTGAAGAAAATCCAAAAATGGTAAAATTATCCAAATCTTTGCCTCATGAACAAAAACTCAAATATGCTGAATTAATGAGAGAATTTAAATATGTATTTGCCTGGAGCTATGAGGACCTAAAATCTTATGATACCTCTATAATTCAACATACAATCCCTTTAAAGGAAAATAAAAAACCATTCAAACAGAAGCTCAGAAGGATTAACCCTGTACTGCTTCCCTTAATTGAAAAAGAAATCAAAAGAATGTATGAAGCAGGGATAATAACTCCTATCAGATTTTCAGAGTGGGTTTCTAATTTAGTACCTACTAGGAAGAAAACTTGAGAAATTAGGCACTGTGTTGATTTAAGGAATGTAAATAAAGTTTCTTTGAAAGACAATTACCCTTTACCTAAGATGGATCATATTTTACAAAGTGTAGTAGATGCTTCTAGAATCTCACTTTTGGATGGGTTCTCAGGCTATAACCAGATTCTGGTTCATCCTGATGACCAGGAAAAAACTGCTTTCACAACACCATGGGGAACATTCAAATATGTTAAAATGCCATTTGGACTTAAGAATGCAGAGGCAACTTTTCAACGTGCAATGGACATAGCTTTTGCAAAAGAAATTAATGATTTCTTGGTCATATATCTAGATGACTTGACTGTTTTTTCTAAATCAGATCAACAACATTTAGATCATCTGAAGCAAGTATTTTTAAAATGCAGACAATATGGAATTTCCCTAAATCCTAAAAAGTCCTTGTTTGGTCTAGAAGAAGGCAAACTCTTAGGCCATATCATCTCCAAAGATGACATTAGAATTGATCCTGCTAAAGTTGAGGCCATTCTACAAATACCCCACCCCAGAAATGTCAAAGTACTTCAAGATTTCTTAGGAAAGATTAACTTCTTGAGAAGATTTATATCTAATTTAGCTGAATTAATCAGATTGCTGAATAATATCTTGAAAAAAGATGCAAAAGTTAAATGAACAGTAGAAGCCAAACAAGCGTTTGAAGAAATTAAAATGGCTTTGACTAAAACACCAGTCTTGACAAGTCCAAAGTTTGATAGAGACTTTATAATATTTTCATTTGCATTAGAACAAACCATTGCTGCTGTTTTACTGCAAAAATATTATGAAGGATGTGAGAAACCCATAGCCTTTTTCAGTAAAGCACTAAGAGATGCACCATTAAAGTACAAAATCATGGAAAAACAAGCCTATTCACTTGTGAAAGCTATTAAATACTTTAGAGTCTATATATTGTACTCCCATGTAATAGCCTATGTGCCAAATGCTGTTGTCAAAGACATCCTGACCCAGGATGGAATTGAAAGCAAGCGAGGTAAATGGATTGCTACTATATTGGAATATGATATTGAAATAAGACCCACAAAGCTTATAAAAGGACAGGGTTTGGAAAAACTCATGACTGAAACAAATTGCCAAGCCTTGGATATTAATGAACTGGATAATGAACAGGAGATGGCGACTCCATAGATCAGACAGGTCTTCTTAGATTCACCTTGGTATGCTGATATAATTTTTGTATTATTAAACCTGCAAGCTCCTCTAGGATTATCCAGAACAAAGAAAAGGTTTTTAAAAATGAAAGCTTCCAAATTTTGTATTTTTGATAATCTTCTCTTTTGGAAAAATCATGAAGGTATTCTATTTAATTGTTTAGTAAAAGAAGAAGCTGAGAAGGTTCTTAAAGAATTTCATGCAGGAGACTGTGGTGGACACCTTTACTGGAGATCAACTGCAGACAAAATCCTCATAGCTGGATTTTATTGGCCAACCTTGTTCACTGATGTAAAGAAGTTTGTTACTGCTTGCCACAAATGTCAGATTTTTGAAGGCGAGAGGAAACTGTTACCCTTACCTCTGAGACCAATTTCTACTGGAAAACCCTTCCAACAATGGGGACTAGACTTCATTGGAGAAATCCACCCTCCCTCTTCTGGCCAACATAAATGGATTCTAACAGCCATAGAATATTTCACCAAATGGATAGAAGCAATTCCTTGCAGACAAGCCAATGACACAGTCATTATAGGATTCTTAGAAACCAACATACTGTCTAGATTTGGCTGTCCTAAAAAATCATAACTGATAATGCTGCTGCCTTCAAATCCAAGGAAATGATAAGTTTCTATAACAAATACCATATCACTTTAGGCCATTCCACAGCTTATTACCCTCAAGGTAATGGTCTAGTTGAATCATCCAATAAAAGCCTAATTAATATCATTAAGAAATTATTGGAAGAAAACAAGAAAAATTGGCACAAGAAACTTACTAATGCACTGTGGGCAAACAGACTCACTACAAAGAAATCTATTGGAACTAGTCCTTATGAACTAGTTTATGGTTTGGAAGCTGTATTTCCTTCATCCTTAGGAATTCCTGTAATGGAACTACTTCAGGAAGCTCAGGTGGAGCCCAATGATATTCAAAGGAGAATTAACCAAACCATCCATTTGCAGCAGACCAGAGAAGAAGTGTATCAAAGATCCCAAGTAGTACAAGAGAAACTTAAGAAATTTTTTGATAAGGGAACCAAGGCAGAAGATTTCTACCTTGGAGACAAAGTTTTGAGATGGGATTCCAGGAGAGAAGATAAAGGAAAACATGGGAAGTTTGACTTCCTATGGAGGGGACCTTTTATTATTCAGGCCTTACAAGGGAACAATACTTACTTTTTGAAGAATTTGGACGGTACAGAGACATGAGAAGGACCAGTTAATGGTTCGATGTTGAAACATTAATTTGATCCAACTTTTTAATGTATTCTGATGTTAACATGTACATATTATATCCTTGATAATGTCATAGTTTGGATTGGATAGTAACTTATTGGAGTTGAAGCCCGAAGAGAAAGCCGTAAGCTTCACAAGTAGTACTGTCATACATATAATAAAACAATCAACAGAAGGAGATTTCATAGCACAATCAAACTTATTCAGAAGGCCATCTGACCTGCTGTTCTTGAATTTTCACTAGGAAAAACCATCTCCAAGTGGAGCCAGTGTTATGCTCCTATACCAATAGGTGTCATATTTCATGATTGACTTGATGAGATCTGTAATATGTTCATACCTTTTCTTGTTGCAAAGGTTTTCCATATTGTCAAAAAATCAGAAAATTAAAAAAATGTAAAGAGGGTATACCCTAAAAGAAAAATCAAAGGGTAAAAAGAAATAAAATGGTCAAAAAAGTGAAAGAAATGAACCCCAAACAAAAATAGACCAGGAAAGTGTGCAAGTCCAAATGCCATTACTCTTTCATTTTTGTAATAAGCAATTGTGTGCAACTTGTTATTTTTGCCACAATTAATGAATAGTCAAACAAATTAAACTTAGCTCATTCATGTTTGAATTTCATGTTTTAGAGATAGAGAATAAATATCTGACCAAAATGTTTAAACTTGGCAGATAAGTAGATAGGTAGAGTAAATTAAAAGGAGCTCAACAGTTTAATCTGAGCCCTTGGATGTAACAAGTGTAGACTTAGGTAGGCTTGCCATGTAAAAGAAAAGGATGCTAAGGGTTTGCCAGTCTAAGTGCATCCAAATAAAGAAGAAAAAATGTTAGGTTAAAGTAGGTAGGGTAGGTAGATGATGTTGCAAAATGATACTTGTGATGAAAAATGTTTCTAAATGTGTTAGCTTTTACTTTTATCACAAAGTGCAAGGCATACAATTTACTTGAGGCGGTTCAAGCAAGGAAAGGTTAAATAATTAATTTCCATTCACATTTTCCCTAAACACTTCATTAATTTCCTCTAAGTATTAAGGTTTTTGAAAGTCAAAGGGGCTCAGAGCATTTCTCTAACTTCTGGAGGGACCGGACCCTCGACCCAATGATCTAAAAGCCTAAGTACTCATAAATCTCATTCATTACATTTCATAAAGTTTACCTAAGTGAAAAAACCTATTTTACTTAGGAAATACATAATATCACTTCAAAACCCTCTTTAGCCTAAGTTACTATGTGAATTTTTAACATAGGCTTAGCACTTATTTCATTATGTTTCATATTAACTACTAACACATAATATATAACTCCCATATTAATGTTGACCATTCCCATATTATTTAATTACATATAAAACCCCGACATATTACATATTCCTGCCCCGGTTGAAATATGACCATAAACGATGTTCAAAAGGGATTAACGGATTTATTTGGAATTCGTTAAATAACCTACCCTGCAACGCGATATGGGATTAATTAACCATTTGGGTTAATTAATAACCATTACCCTGATCAATAAAAACACCTCCGATACAATTAAACTTTGTTTATTATATTGGGCCCGCCGCAAGTTAACTCCCCGCGATCTCTAACACGCGTTAGCCGTCCGATATCTGCCTTTTCATCTGACGGTTGACAATCATACCGCGACCCCCCTTACCACCACGTTTTAACTCGCGATCGCCTGGCAGTTTTCTGCCGTACCCTCGCCACATGTTGCCCATTCCATGTGCTCGCTCGCCCTCTGTCTAAAATCACCCGACCCCAAAAGCGGCGCGGGGTAAACCGCTTATCACCCTCTGCGTAACGCCAAAATGTCTCGTCATGCTGACGTCATCCGCCCGATAAGGCCAAAAAATTCCCGCCAACCTGAATTTCGTTAAATAAACGATAAAACGTCATTTTCACTGTAAAGCACTGCATCCAGCTCCCATGGAAATTAACGATCAAATCCATTGTTCCAACTTTTCAACCGCCACCTGACTAGCAAGACTACAGTATGAGCTTCGCAGCTTGTCAACCAACCTGCCATTGTACGGTTTTCCTCCTCATTCCAGGTATTTATCCATTTTTGCCCTGTAACCCTGAAATTTCAGTTTTCCACTGGGATTTCTACCAGAGAAAGCCAAATTCAAGTTCAAAACAATATGTAATTACCATAAAAGACCCCAAACTGCTGTTTAGTCCATTTTTCCCACTAAAAGTCTGAATTCCAGTTTGAATACAAAAGAACCAAATATGGAAACTCCCATAGCCCTAAATGTCGCGCCCATGAATGCACCTCATAAAGACTTAGATTATTTACCCCTGACCGACAAAGATTTCCAAATAAAAGATTTCTCTGGTGATATGAACCATCTTTGGGCCTTTTGCCAAGTTAGGGACAACTATCTAAACAACTTTGATATTTTTGGACTATGGGAATCCAATCTTCCCATGTATTTCCTCCCTTCAGTCCATGTTTTCCCAGATATCATTCATCAATGCTGTGCCAACTATGACCCAGTCCATAGAGCAGTGATGTCCCCATCCCAAACTATTCTTTTTCCCATAACTACTAAGTCCATTAATGAAATGATACAGTTCCATTCCACTCAGCCCCTTGCTCCTCTTTCCCTGGGACATCTACTTGAAAAAGCCCCTCAATTGCCCAAATCAGAGATAATCCGTATTGCTCAGATGTTCATGAAACCACAGTACCAACCTCAAGGTCCACCTCCCTATCTGCAGACTTGTTTCACTGAAATTCGAAAACTTATTGTTGACATGATATCTCTGATCTTAGGATTTAAATCCAGTGAATTTGTTGATGATATCACCCTAGTTCTATTATCAATGTTTACTCCAGGACAACCCCCTGCTGTCAGATATGACTATGCCACTTTCATTGCCAACAAAATCCATGATCAATCCATGAGTTTGGATAGGGAAGGAGTTTTTAAATATACATCTTTTATATACCACCTGTTGTTATATCATCAACTAGATAGCTTTTCTTTCCCCATCAGGAATTGGACTCAAAGGGAAATAGAAGGTTTGTGATCTTTTCGAGCTCAATCTTTCATAAAACTCTGGAGTCTCCTTATACCTATAATGAATTCATTGATTGGTTTGTACATCCAGCATCCACTCTGTTGATAGGAGTTCCCCCTCCTAGAATCACTCGTGACATGAAGAAGATTCTCCAACTCTCCAAGCAGTATAGGATAAGTGACTGGTACCTGTACGAAAATCCACGGAAATCAGAATGTATGGGTGTGAACTTTTCCCTTTCAAGTTGCCTAAATATGTGCCCATGAGATTGTTTGCACTAGAGTATTTTAGACAGATCATAAATGCAGACTTAGTCCATTTCTGTGCTGCCAAGAAGAAGGCTCAATTAAGAATAAAGAATCAGCTAGGCCCTTATGTCATCAATTCTAGAGATGCATGGCAAGATGCTGAAAGATTTTAGAAGACCATCTTAGGTTGAAAAAGAGTTTTTGGTGGGTGCCATATGACCCAAATAGTTTCATATGTGATAGAAGAACAAAGAACAGGTTGTCAGTCTATATACATCATAGGATCCCAGAAATTGAACAATTTGCAAATGAGGATGAATGGGTAGAAGGGACCCTAATAGAAGAAATTAGTGAGCAAGAAAATATGGAAAATGCTATGAAAAATATTGAAAAAACCCTTGACCTAGACTCTTTTGGACAGGTATCATTCAAGCTGCCTCAACAATCAGGAATTGGTACATCTTTTGCTGGAACTTCTCAGCAGCCTGCATAGGAAACCAACATACCAGTTGCAGGGACTTCCAAGGGCAAAGAGATAGATACTACAGAGCAGCCTACAATGACAGATCAACCTGCAAAGTCCAGAGAACAAAGTCAAGTGCAAAATCCTCTAGCTCAAACTAAAGCAGCAGAAATTCCAGCATTGCAGACTCCTCTAAATGAGGAAAGAAACAAAAAGAGGGACAAAGAAACCATTACACCTATCAGTGGACCAACAGAACAACCTGGAGCAAAGAGACAAAGACTGAATCCTCTATCAGAAGAGGAAATAATTGAAGAAACTATAGATAGCCAGAGAGAAGAAAGAGCCAACCATCAAACTCCATCATTGGGAGTAACCTCAACTAGCTCACAAAGGCAGGAGCTAGAAAGACAACACAATGTAGAAGTATCTTCCACCAGGCCACAAAGCAAACATGCCTCAGACATTAAAAAGACTTTCATAGAGATAAAGGCCAAGAATGACCCAATAAGGCTTAAAATTTACGGTCAATATCTGAAAATGGCCCCCACAAACCAATAGAGATTAATGTCAGCCTATGACATTAAAGAAGGTAAAATGATAATGAGTTATTTTAAGCCAAAGGTGCAGCAACCCCAGTCAGTAGCAGACTATATCTGAACAAACTTGGAGGTCCTAGCCAAAGATATTCATCCTATGGACCAGATTGAACTTCATAAACAGGCTGGGGAAATGGTTTATTCCACACTGACTGACAAAGCAATGCTAGCCCACAAATTGCAAAATTCCTTAGACACAACAACTCAATTACATTTGGAGAAAGCCTCTTCTCTAGCCAAAGATAACAGGATCAAATCACTAGAAGATATCATTATTGGATTGGGACATGATCCTAAAGATGCTAAAGGCATTAAGGCACTAATTAAAAATAAAGAAGATGACATTGCTGCCTTGAGGAAATAGCTGAAGCTACCTCCTTCAACACATCCACAAATTGCAGAAGTTATACAACAGAAATCCGAAGAGAACATTATGGACATGCTCTTGAAACTTAATGAAAGATTGAATGATACAAATCAGGCATTGGAAAAATCACTAGAGGAAAAGAAGGGAGAGTCGACCTCTCAGTTTCCTGAGGTAATCCCCATAGTCTCAACTACAGTTCCATCTACACTTGGAACAACATCAACTCCAAATGTCCCAGCAGTCACATCATAAGTAATTATAGGTACATCAACAACAAGTACATCAGCAGCAGGTACATCACCAGGTAGCAGTAGTAATATGAGCACTGAATAATTGATAAAAGCCATGGAGGAATTGAGATTGCAGGTTACAGAGTTGAAACAAGTGAAAGAGCAATTGGCTAAGGCAGAGAAGAATTATGACATCTCCAAAATAAGTGTTGCGGAGAAAACTAAGGAGATTAAAGCCTTAGAAAGTAAAGTAAAAACATTAGAAGAAGAGCTTACCTTTGATAAACCCTTGACAGAAATCAGGAAAATCCTTTGGGCTAATATCATTCAGTCCATAAATGAAATGTGGCTACTAATCCAAGTAATCTATGAGCAGCTAGACTTAGTGAAAACAGCCCATGGAGCAATTCAGCAGAGAAGGGCAGAGTTGGGTAAAAATCCAGAAGAAGCCAACAGGCTTATCAATTTGTTGAATACCAGAAACAGAGAACAGTTAGAAGTACTTGGCATCTCAGACAGGACAGACACCATTTTGGAAATCAAAAGAGTTATGACCAAGAGAACTTTAATGTAGAACTTAGAAAGAAGGTGCCAAGACATGCAAGTAGAAATCAATTATTTTATGGAGAAATTCACAGTTTTGCAGAGTAAAGGGCTACCAAGTCCTTTGGTCATTAATGACAAATTAATGAAACACATTGACTATGTAGATAAATTGAATAAGTATGCTCGCAATCAATCTAGCTCATCATCAAGTGCAGCAGGAGTGAAAACACTTCCCACAGGCCGAGTCCTCTATGACAGCTTGGAGAACTTATTTTACATTGAGCATGAGGTAAAACACCTATTCACCATTCAGCCTAATTTTTTCAGATATACAGAGACTGATGAAACTCTAAGAAAATTTCAGAGGCACAAATTGCTAGAGCCGAAATGGTGGGAAGATATGTTAGAAATTTTGTAAATTTACCTTTGGTAAAATGTAAATTTTGGGCTATTTACCTTGTTGAGATAAATAAAGATGAATAAAGGTGAACAATGATCAAAACATGTCAAAGAGTATCAGAGCAGGTAAAGAGTATCAGTCAAACAAGGCAGCCAGCACGAAGTTACAACAACAAGCCAAATAAAAGGGTCTGCCTCCAGCACACCCAACAGAAATAGGAACAACATATCATCAGTTTACTTTCCTTCTATTTTCAAAACTAGCTGTCTCTATTTTCTTGTAGAAATGATTTGTCATCACTAGAACATATCTCACTCTGTTATGATATATTTTTGTAAAATATTTTGTATAAATACTCCCTCAATTGGAGTATTAAGGGTGGATTCATATACATTGCTGTAATACTAATTTTTTGGAATAAAGTGCTGATTGGATTAAATTTTCGCATGGATTGCTGGACAAAGAATTAATGCAAGGTACTTTTGACAGATTTCTTGAAGCAAACACTGGATCAATAAGTTCTCTATATCTCATGTTTTAAAGTTTTCTTTGTTTATTATATCATCTTTGTTTCACATTTGAATGATAAACAAAAAAGAGTAATTTAGAATATGCTTTATTGCACTCTGTCTTCAAAAGTTATCATTTTCTATGTTTTCTTCTAAATTAGAATAGACAGTGAAATCTTAATTTCTCATGTTTTCTAGTTCTGTCATTTTGATTATGTATTAAAGAATACTTAATTTCTCTTTATCAGTAATAATCTAAGTTCCCTCTTGAAATAGGTTGAAGGATTCTTAATTGCTTTTCACCCATTTTGGAAACCCACTCTGTCAATTCCAGGTCTTCATTTGTTCCCTGTTTGACCATCTTGCCCTGTGAAACCATCATTTGTTAAGAAACCAAGTCCGGTAAAACCATCTTACTTGACTCCATTAGCCCAATGGCCTAAACTACTCAGTCTTGCCCCTTTGCTATTGAATCTCACCACCCAAAATCAAACAAACTCCTAAATTTCACAATTAGCCTAATATCCTTAAAAAACAAAGCTAAAACATAAAGAGAGAGCCCTCTCTGGATGCAGATTCGCTAGAATCTGTATCTAAAAGATTGGTTTGTGGTTACCTCGGCCTCCTTTCCCTTTCTTACAACTTTTGGGAAAACCTAAGTGATAATAGCCGGTGCAATGAAAATCCTCAAGGAGATATAAATGGCACAAGATCCCCGTTGAACAATATTTCTATTCGTTTTAGGACTCCAGAAGGTTCATAGGTTCGCAAGACAGTGGGATTGAAATCAGAGACGTGCAACAATTTCATATTTAATACACAACACCTATTGATTGTTCCCATGTAGACCGATTAACTCCTCTCATTGCCTTCGATTCACCTGCTGTCTCGTTGTTCTGGTCTGTGTGATCTTCCAAGTTCTTCAATGCTCATTAACTCAAATTACTCAACAGACAACACATTAAGAGGATGATGATATTTTTCAACATAAGCCATGGCTATTACACGATCCAAAATAACTCATTCGCAGAAAAGAAAGGCATGCTCACAAAAATTTATAAGTAGAAACATGGATTTGATAAAGCAACATGGTTGATTTTTGAGTTGTTTTATGATCTGTACCAAACTATTCCTTTTGGCTTGCGATTAAAAATCTTCTATATTAGAAGATGGAAACTAGCATTAGATACGCTCAGGCAGCCATCCCACAACTAGGTTTTTTTTGCGGCACCTTTCGAACAAATTGATCACCCTCACTCACAGAGAGATCAACTATTCGAAACCCCAATGTCCTTTATCAGAGTGTTTCAAGCTCATTCTCACTCCAACTTCGAGTACCATCGATTTCAGAAAATGACACTACAAACAAATGCTCCAATGCTGAGACTCTATTGTAGATCTGCCTTCTTCACGCACATAATGCCCAAATTTGTTCCTATCCCGCCTCAACGAAAAACCTCCATATGCCTTCAATCCCATGTTTTGTGTTTTCTTTTGCATTTCTTTTAACGTTTGTTTTGAATTGTATTTAGTTAAAATTTCTTATTATAGTTAATGCTTGTTGTTATAAATGAATTAATATATTAATATGTTGTTATAATTGTATTACTTGTTATTAATTATATTTTTAATTGTAATTTTTAAATTCTTTTAATTATAATTTGTTGTATATATATTTGTCATTTAATGTTTGTTATATTATTTAATGTGTGTTATGTTGTTAGGACATATATTAATATATGATTGTATTAATATATTGTTTTATAATGTTAGGTTAGGATTGTTATTGTTATGTTATGATTGTTATATATATATTAAAAAAAAATAAAATTGAATGTGTTTTGAGACAGTTATTGTTTTGAAGGATTTAAAGGGTGAATATTGGCATGTGAAGGATATTAGCATAAAACAAAACCTTGGTGATATGCAAATTGAGAGACTCATGAGAATTACAGGAACTGGTTGAAACTGCATGAGTTGGTACAAGTGCAAAATTAAAAAAAAATTCCACAAAATTCACGCAGGTTTGAAAATAAATAATGGAACACTTGGAAACAAATTTCGAGGATCGATTTATCAAACATTTGGAGGATGCTATAGTTGATTATTACCTTGTTTCGATAGCTTCAAGTTGGCATTAAACTCATAACATCTTTCTGTTGAATGCTTTTATGTGACATACTAATATGCAGAACACAATAGAGCTTTCTAATGTCAATCTTTTTGCCGAGCACATTTCATGAGTTGTCTGACACAAATAGGGAATATTACTTTTCATCGTTATTTTTAAGAATAGATTGATACTAATATCATGAATTGATTTAATTTCAACTCTTTGATTGTCCTTAATTTGTTTTATTTGGTACAAAATTTTTGCGTAAGAATCATGAAGGAACTGTCCATTTCTTCTTGAACACACTTATGTTTTCTTTCTGCCCAGTTTTTTTACAGGTCATAGGATAATCAAGTGATCATTAAGGAGATTACATTGTGATGAAAAATGGTCTTCCAAAGACTACATTCATGAAAAATTCTAAAGACAAATCCATGTCCACAACCACTACCTTCCACCTCCCATTTTAAAAAAGATTTTGAATACCACAAATTGTAAAGCCATAAAGCATGCCATTTCCATATCCATTTTTCACAACGAGAGTTCTTATGCATTCACCATGCATTTCTTTTCATCCATTCCTAACCCACCAATAAAAGCAAAGAAGTTTACGTCATTTTCCATTTCCTTTTTCCTACTATTTTTCAATTTCCTCCGATAAAACCCTGCTTCTACATATCATTGAGTCAAAGTCCCAGAGTCTAATAATATTTTAAAACAAAAACACCTAGAGACTTGCATGCCTTAATGGAAAGTACTATTTCCAATGAACAATGGAAGTACATTAATATTCCTTGTTCATTGGATCTTGTAGGTGACTCAACCACAACAAGTTTATTCGTACCTACAAAGATGTGTTAGGCATCTTGACTCCCATTGGAATCAATGGTGGGAGCCCTCGTGTTGGCTAGTGGCATTCATTAATGGCCACTAAGTCAACAACTTTTTGTTATGTTCGACAACAAGACATTTATTCACATAACAAGATTTGTGCCATCAAGCGTTGAAGACTTGAAGACCCATATTTTGTAGCAAATGAAGCAGATTTCCTTTCATTGTTTTTCAAATTTTTTGATGTAAATGACTGGAGGACAAGTCAATACATAAGGGTGGGGGGAAAGTGTAAAATTCTGAATTTTGTATACCTTCCAAGCCTTATACATTTTCAGCCATATTCAACAGACTCATCAGATTCATCAGACTATCTAGCAGAAGATCTGGCAATAGATACCACAATACAGATCCATCTTTCATCCACAACTTGCAGAAGAAGCTTTAGATCAGAATTATAGTAGTTGAACATGCATGATTCATCCACTTATTTAGGTAAGTAAGGTATGATTTTTTCTAACCGTTAATCTTGAAATTATTTTTAGATGCTAAAATGATGATATTTGGAAAATATTCCACTATTCCACTATTCCCTCTCTCATTAAAAATTGCCAAAAGCCATCAATTGGGGGGGAATTTCACACTTCATTTCTTTCTCTCATTCATATTACATCTTAACCCACATAGTCTTCCCACAATAAAAAATACTACAAAATGATGAGCATATTAAATGACTTCTTAAAAATGATTGATCTCAACAAAGTAAATAATGATTGTAACAAAAGAACCAATCATTAAAAAGAGATCTCAAAAAAGTAAATAATGATTGTAACACAAGAACCAATCATTAAAAGATGCAAATGCTTTGCAAAAATAAAAGTTATCAAAAGATGTGCAAAGTTAAAAGGAAGTCCATGATTGAAAGATGGTTGTTACCCAAGAACCAAACATCTTGTAAATTCAATCAAAGGAAGCTCATCTACGAATCAAATCAAATAAATCATTGTAATAGCTTGCATCAGGACATGCAATAGCTTCAGTTTGGGAGTATGTTGGGCTTCAAAATGTCATACAAATATCACTCATTACCATACATTTGCCACCTATGCTTCCATTATATCACTCATTATTCACTACCATGTTACTTTATTTTCCCTATTGTTCATCATTAATGGGTCTCATTTATATCTTCCAAATATTATTTATTTTCAAGCGTTTAAGAGAAATTCTTGATTAAATATTAGAAAATAATATATTTTACTTCTTATATGGAAAGTGGATTGTTTTTGTGACATGTGTAGGTTCCAAGGAAGCTTCCAAGACACCTTTATGTGGCCTTGAATGATCAATTTCGAATTTGATAAGATAAGCCTTATGGAAATGATCATGAGATCATGCTCTCATGGAGAAGATCAAGGACAAAAGGGGGTTATGTGTCTAGATGCTTGAGAGATGTATGGAACTAAAGAGAGATTAGTGGATCATCATTATGAGTTTGTTATTTCATCCCATTGTATAAATAGGAGTAAAATCTCCTCCATTTGTAATCTTAGAGTTGGTTTGTACATCATGATGGAGATTTTGAAATAAAGAATCATACTTTGATTTTGTTGCTTCTACATTTGGGTCTCCTTTGAAGTGGTGTGCTTGTGGAGTTATGGAGGGCCCCCATGGCCTCACTTGCATGCTTATTTTGGGTATAACTTAATTTTGTTTTTATTTCATTTCAGTTTTAAGTTTTTGTTAGATGTTCTAATATTGGAGGAGACCCTAAAATTCATGTGTTCATGTAAAAAGAACCATAGGATCTTGACGAATGTTAGATCTAGGTTTGTTTAGTTATTGGAAGAGACCTTGACGAATGTGTTCTTGTAAGAGAACCATAAGACCTCAAACAATTATTAGATCTAGGTTTGTTTAGTTGTTG
This sequence comes from Pinus taeda, assembly GCA_000404065.3. NCBI lineage: Eukaryota > Viridiplantae > Streptophyta > Pinopsida > Pinales > Pinaceae > Pinus > Pinus taeda. Next base: position 342,724 of record APFE031447072.1, on the reverse strand, counting down.
GAAGAGATATTGACGAATGTGTTCTTGTAAGAGAACCATAAGCTCTGAGACAAATTAGGAATCTTTCTAGACCTATAGGCGGCACTTCTAAGTCTACCTTCCTAGATTGACATTAATTGAACTCTGATTGACATCATCAATTATACCCCAACAAGGATCAAGAGCAACATAGACCAATGATGCCTAGACCATCAATTATAAAGTTGGGAACTTTTGAAAATTGCTCTCTTTTGTTATATTAGAAATAATAACATCATTATTAACAACCTCATGGCAAGCTACATTATGTTGAAGGTATCCATTATTATAAGATATAAACTCTACAAATGGTATGAGACTACCATCACCAAGATAATAAGAGAAAAGAACATGGCATGTGAATCGTGATGTATACAAGGAGACACGGGAATAATAAACACTCTTTTTCTCTTTCTCCTATCCTCCTAGGCTCTCTCATGCATGTGAATGTGCATTTTTTTCTGGTTATTTGGGGGATAGAGGGTACAATAGTAATGGATGTCATGGTGAGGTGTAAATTGATCAAAATTATTTTTGTTTTGGCTAATGGAAATGGCAGGGTTTGGGACATTACATCTTAGCCCTAAAAGTTTTATCCTTTAGAATTGCTTTAAGTTAGAGTTCAAAAAATAACAGAAATATCACAGTAACTCACTTCAAACATCCCCAAACTTCCCAGTAATTCAAGGATAAAAGATACCAAACGAAGAGATAAGTTTCAACCCCTTCTAGAGCAACTTATCATCCAATAATCAAATCTAAAAATGAACTTTTACAACAGTAATTATAGAAGTATAAAAAAAAATCAACCCCTTATAATATTCCTTAGATGTCAAAACACTTAAAAATTTTCCCTTTTATTTATAATCAATTAACTAGATATACATGGTTATAAATAGTGAAGGATAAGAGCATATTTATCTAAAATTCAATCTAAAAATGACATGATATGGACCATTGCAAGCATAACACATAACTTCAAGATGAAGTGCAAGTATGTACCATAACCTTCTCTCAAGCTTGGAACAAAAGATTCAACTACCCAAAAAAGTCACTAGCCATCCTAAATCATTAGACCCTAGCTCAACCAAAAAAGATCTAAGTGCAACAATCTCTTGAACACAACTTTTAAGACAACATGTCCTCTTCTCTTATTCACAAATCCACCCTAGAGTTTTCTCTCGAAACCCTAATGCCCAATCTCTAAGAGATAAAAACTAACCATATAACTCCAAAATGCTTCAAGAACTCCAAGAAAGCCTAACACCTCAAAAGAGAGAGAAAATACAAGTGAATATTTAGGAGAGAGAGAGAGATAGAGAGAGAGCTCTTCTCTTACTTGCATCTCATGAGAGTGAATACATGTGATCAAGTTAATATGCTACAGGAAGAATTTCTCCTTCCTATATAAAGCATAGACATACATATCCATTTTTTTAAAAAGGGAACATTTACAAAACATTTGAAATCCTTGCAAATATTTATTTTATCTTTCATATGCGCAATGAAATATTGTAGGATCTCTTCCCATGTAACTAAAAATGAGAAAATTGTACTAATAAAATGGTTTTAAAGTCGAACGAGTAGGATACGTATAGGGAGCATGTCGAACATGTGCCAAACACATGTGAAACATGTGTCCTAGAGTGTCATAATCTTGATACGAAATATACTCAACACTCCTAGGGTCCCTATCATGTTAGTATAATCAATAAGAGAAGTTAGTGATACCATAAGGACCTAATCCCTTACAAGAAACCAAAATGAGCCCTTGTATTCCACTTTATAGTGTAGTGTTCATGTCATGGACAACAATGACTCCAAGGTAATGTAGCTACACAAAGCAAGTCCACACCACTCCATCAAGAAACTTCACAAACTGCCACTATTCTCCAAATATATGTATCTAACTAGGTAATCTAACCCATACAAAAACATCATCAATGTTGTGGAAAATCCGAGATCCATTTACAATCCCATGAATGAGGAACCAAAGCTACCGCGTGTCATTTAGGGCCTGAATCCCTCCTCCATGATCCACAACACTCCACATCCTCTATAAGGTTTTCTCTTAATAAGTTTCTCCTTCATGAGGCTTTAGTTAAGAGCGTAGAACAAAATTCCAAAATTTTCCACCATCAAATGAAATAATATCGAGCCTAAAATCCAACAAATTTAAGCATCCACTATGTAAGACATCCAACCTATCCATATCCATCAAGGACCATCTCTCATGATTTAATCCATATTATACCATATAGGGGATGAAAATAATACCCCTAATCTCATGAAGTACCTCTAAACATGGTGTATATACTTTAAGAGTAACCTAAAAATCGAACATTCACTCTTTATGAGGAAAATGTTTACCCCAACCCTTTTTGACTCCCTCAACAAATCCACCAAACTTGTTATCTACAAATCAATATTTCCTGCAATCTCAAAATCAACCATTGTCATCTACAACAAATTTGTCAACCATGTTATCGTAATATCTTAGTCATACAATGAATAATGACCATTTGTTAATATGAAGAATATCAAAGAAACATGCAAAACTCCATTATCCTCTATGCCAACTTCATGGGCCAACATTAACGGACAAAACATCACGTACTCTTTAGGACATCTTGTAAAGATAATCATATCTCCATACACTATCAAGTCGATCCTGGAATAAAAAGCTAATGGTATAGTCATAAAATTATGAAAGTTCATCATCATACTATCACCATGGGAATCCCTCTCATTTACCTCAAATCCTCTTGTAATTGAACCAACCTGAACTAGGTGAACTCCCTCATATCAATAGATTCGTAAGTAAGAGTATTACCAAGGAAACTCCCTCTCCATGAGAGAACCAAAAAATCCCTCTTGGCTCCGCACTCCATAATAATCCCATCAATTTAAACTTTGGAATCAATCTCAACATCCTCCATCAAGGTATCACATCTCTCCTCCAATGAACAACTTGAAGTCTCATGGATGGAATAAACCAATGCGACATGACTAGCATATTTCCTAGGAGGTATACTCACCCTCACTAGTGACCTATTCACTCCTATATTCTCCTAATCCTTTGAATCAATAGTCTCCACATTTTACTTAATCGATGAAGGAGAAACATATGAACTAAAATATCTCACATCCTAATATATATGAGGTACAATGAAAGTGTCTACAACTGAAATTGAAACTAGCTCAATGTTATCTTCCCATGCATTTTCCTCTTAAGAACTGGAAGGCCATACTAGCATTTTCTTAAAATGTAAGAGTGTCACTCGATCGATAAGTGACATGTAAAACCAACCCTTACTAACCTCTATAACTAAAGTACTTATACTAGATAGATTACAATCACTGGTGGTGCACTATTGTTCCTTAAAAAAAACCCTCTGATGAGCCTCAATATTGCAACAAACATGTTGTAGATCCTAGGGCTACCAACTTTACTTTATCAACCTGGGGTTTCGTACAAATTTGGAGGTGACAATGCTATAAACACAATAGATGCATCATTCTACTCATGTCACTTCTCAAGTATGGAACTTGACCATTAGGGTTCCAGACCAGTCCTCTGTTAAACTAAAGGGAGTCTAACTATTGACAGTGATTTTAAAGCTAGTTCTAGTGGAGGGAAAGTAAATGCTTGTTTATTCAGGAAATGAATGCCGCCAAATGGTAAATGCTATGAAATGCCATAAATCATCTGACTATGAAATGACACAAACCACTTGCAGAAAGGAAACTATGATAATCTTACAATTGATCATTTAGTTATCATGACTGCTTGAAAATAGAAAGTTGCTCTATCATCTCAGAATTCAAATATGCATGCATTAACTATCTCATTCACATTTGCAGAAAAGTCTTATTTTCTAACTTCAGAAATATAAAAGCTAATGCTACCCAATCTTGCAGGAAGGAAAGCAATGGGCACTCTAGTCTAGGTGGCACTTCTGGTCATGGAGTCCAAGTTGAGGAGTTAAAATAATCCTATACTAGGCTATCCTATCATTTCAGGTCAAAACAGGGTCAAAACATGTTGCTCCAGGTTTTCTATTGAAAACTGCCACAGGATGTCATGATCTACTACATGATGTCCTGAACTGCTACAGGAAGTTATCTGAGAGGTTTTGGAGGGTAATAATAGTGAGATGAGGTGTTGGAGGGGTGTATGATAGTGGTAGAAGGTGTAGGGAAGGTGACCATCGCCCAAGGCCAAGGCCAACACCCCAAGGAGGTTGGATTTGCCTAAGGTAGCTTGCTCATGGTGGTTGGAAAACAGAGGTTCAGATTATGGGTTGGTATGCCTCGACAGAAGGTGGAGAAGATCTAGGTGAAGCTAGTTGGAGGAGTCCCTTCCTACAGATCAACAATCCCTGCAATAAAACATGTTTCTCTTTTCCTTTATAAATCACTACATGTCTACATGGAAAAGATGAGTTGAATTTGAGGAAGTTGATCTATCTACTATTAAGGACTATATCTATGAAATGGAATACCTTTTAAGCTACAACAACCTTAAGAAAACAAGATAACAACTGCATATGCTTCTAAGAAATCATAAACCATTATCTAGCTAAGAATGAAACTTAATATATGCAATAAACAAAAGGCAAACTCTCTTTTTGGGACTATGAGAGTGGGGTCCTCTAATCATGATTCCATGAAGGAGATGAGATAGGGGCTATTGTCACAAGATTTTTTGGTATAATTTCCTTCACTAAACTACAACACTAATCCACCTCTTTAAACTAATGGAAACAAGGTTAAGAAACAATTTAAGTAACTTTCTAAGTTAACAGAAAGACATAAATAAACTTTAGCAGCTAACTATAATTCTAAGCTAAGAATACAGCTACAAAAGATGAACTTTTGCTACTAGGGTTGGGCCCTAACCTAAGAGATTCATCCCTTTGAGTCAACTCAGTGTTGGATCAAAACATAATTTCTCATTATCATAAAAATGTCAAGTACATCATAACAATAAGTCAAAATGTTTTAGCTCAAATGGCCTCTTGACTACAACAAAAAATCAAATCCTAATGAGTCTCTTGGCTCTCTTATTGATACAAAATTGGAGCTACCGATAACTCCTTAGAAAATAGGGATACTTGGCTCCCTAACTCGAGAATAACTCTTCCTTGACTATCATTGGCTTGGTTGCCAATGAACTCGACTTGCTTGGATGTTAGTGACACTGAGATGATGAGATAGAGTGGAGGAATCTTTGAATGATTTGAGGAGTTAAGGAGGGAGACCAACTCGTAAAATACCTCTTGCATTCATACTCTGAATTCCTACACTTAAGTCAACCAAAAACTGCTCCAATTCCTACATTTAACACACATTAGGGCACATGACATAGTAACTCACCTTTACTCTTCTCATTAAGAAAAATATAACAAAATATGTAAATAAATGGGAGAAAAGTAAATTTAATAAGTTGGAGAGTTGCATTGTGACCCATATAGTTTACCTATTGATGAGCCCCCTCATCATCAACCCCCTACTGAAACTGTTGCTCATCCTCTGAGCAACCTAGTCATCTATATCCATATCTTTCATAGCCTTGGTGGCCTCTTTGACTTCCAAGGCTTATGTGGATGGTGTCTCTTCTTAAGGATGGAACCTTGCATTTTTCTCTATCTCTTCTCACTGCTTTCTTTCCTCTTATTTCTTCCTACCTTCTAGAAAACCCAACAACAAAGGTGGAATAAGCTTTATTCCAATCCATTTGATCTTCAATATTTGTGTCACCTTATTATACAGGGGTGTCCTTTCCAATGCATTTCTCAATCTCTCAGGAGAGTGGTATTACCTGATCCAGAGACTGTGTGGAAGGTTATTTCATCTCCTCTAGCATGCTTTTTGGCTCTTAGTCCCCAACAATCTTAAAGTGTTCTCAAAATGGGGGATGGCATGTTCTTGGGTATCCATGTATCTTGGTGTAAGTTGAGCATCATTGGAAATGATGTTATGGTTAAAAATAGAAACCATGGAATTTATTTATTCTTCTCTCATATAGAGGGGTTTTCTTTCCTCTTTTTCTACTATTCTCTTCACCTCCTCAGCCCTGGCCTCCTCATGACTCATCCATGATGCAAGGGCCGTCAGCTGCAAGTCCCCTAACTTTGAATTGGGTTCCCAAACATTCAAGTTTGTCATGGCAAGGTTGTGCAGGTAGAATTCAGATAATTTAGCCTTGTCTTCAAGAGTTCTCTTGTCACATAACTTGATGAATTGCCTATAATCTTGGAATGAAATGGTCCCATGTTGTTCTAATGTCTTAATTTGAAGCTGCATCCATTGATCTTTGAGCTATAATTAATATGATTTGGATGGAAACCTGCATTGAAGTGCCTCCATGGAGAGGCTTGCCATGGTGGCCAATTGGCTCTCCTTTTCTTGCAGCTTCCTCCTTAGTCATGTGTTTTTTGCCTACAAATATGTTCTCATGGTGTATTCTCTATCTCTCAATTCACTCAACTCCCTGCCCATCTCTAAGAGTTTTTCTTCCATATGGCCCACATCTTCTACTTTCTTTGACTTAGCAATTTTCATCCATCGATGTGTCCTTACTCTTTATTTTTCAAGTTAAAAGAAGAGAGAGATTGAAAATTTCTATGGTATCACTCTGCCTCCCTCAATGAACTTGTAGTATGAGCTCAGATTTGGCTGTTGGTGAGCACCAGTATTGTAGCAATAATGCTGAAACTCCTGGGCTGCCTACTTTACTCTTATAAACCCGGTAGTTCGTAACAAACTTGGAAGCGTCAATGTTGTATGCACAAGTACTAGTTCTCACTGTAGGTTGTCACTTGGTCAGCTGGCGCAAGATCACTAGGAGCTCAAGCCAAATTATATGGATTCTAGAAGAAGCTCTATATGTGATGAAAGGAAAGAAAGGTTACTCTACAGATGCTATTCTAATTGCAGAAAGGAGAAAGACTGAAATGTAAAGCAAACCTAGTAAACCCTAATTAACCAACTAATTCTACTTTTGCAGCACTATGAAAACCATGAAATGAATTCCATTACCTACTCAAGGAAGTAAACAACATCTAACTATGCTATTTCTGGAAGTAAATAAGCAAAGAACATCTTTTTGGATTTTTATGTATTTTTATGTGAAATTGACATGCATGTAATTTATTGTGTGTGAATGTGGCAGTGAATAGGTGGCGTTGGAGGGCGGTTTCAGTACTTGAGAGGATGTAGGATGGTGTGGATGGTTCCTAGAAGGTCTCAGGTGGCCTTCTGGAGGCGTTTCCCACACTCGGCCTTCAAAGAAAGCCTATAGAAAAATCTACAGGAGGACAAAGGAAATCTATAGGAGGAAAAACAACGTCCTACAGGAGGCCTACAGGAGGAGGCAAAGAGCAGTTTCACTGTTTTAAGGGTGTGAGAGTGGGTGAAAAAAGGTGGATGAAGGTTGGAATGAGCTGTTAGGGTGCCTATGGTCTACCATGAACCACCAAGAGAGAGAAAGATGATTGGATTTGCTCAAGGAGAGAGGAAGAAGTCCTAGGAAAAATGTAGGAAACTAAGGCAGAATTGAGGTGAGGTTTAAGAGACCAATAGGGCATGGATTAGATGGGGGTGTGATTTCTGGTAAGTTGGACTATTGTTGGAAGATATCTTCTGCATAGAATCTGACAGTCAACCAAGGAAATCAAGCAACAAGTGAAATGAATTCATTTAGGAAAAACAGAGTTTTGCATAAAAAGGGTCTAAACTATGATCTATGAAAGGAAATTCTGAGAAATAGTGTAGGAAAGGAAAGCATGAAAGAAGACTATTGCAAATCAAGAACTAAGCATGATGAAGAAGACCTAAAGCAAAGCAAAGCTGGACTATTAACCTACTAAAAAGCTGCAACCACTAGAAGTCCTATGAAGGAGGAAAATCTATGTTTTTGGGGCAGCAAGAGGGTCTTTGCCTCAAATCATGGTCCCAAAGGGAAGAAGAGAGGCCAAGGCACCGTTACTAGCCTTTTGAACCTTTGTTGATCACTGTTTAACCTGTTACAGAAAGCACAAATGGAAGCAAACTACCAGATCATCAAAAACAACCTATTCTTAACCATAAAAGAAATACATCTAACAATAAACTAATCTACAAACTGAAACAAAGCATACAAATACAAGTAAAGAGGATCTTGGCTACTTGGATTGGGCCCTAACCCAAGAGCTTCAACTCGCTAAGGTAACTCAGTGCTAGCTCAAGGATTCCATCTTTATTTTCAAAACAATAACAAGATTACATGAAATTGTCACAAAATAATAAGCTCGAAATTTGAGTAGAGTTTACATAAGCAAAAATCCAACAAAAATCCGACAAAAATCTGACCCTAGTGAGGCCCTAGGCCTCTATACTTATACAAATGAAGCTACCAATAGGTTCCTTAAAATCAGGGAGGCTTGGCTCCCAAAACTTGAGATAATCATCAGTCATCCTCCACTTGCTCGGTTGCCTTCTAGTGCATGATTCGACTGCTTGTACTCCGAGCTAAATGAAGGGGAATTCAAAGTGAGGAGTAATAAATGAGGGGGATTCCGTCCTATAAGTCCTCTCCTTTGTCCACCTTGAGTTATTTTTTCCATTTGTCCATTCGATCCTTGAATTTGACCTCGAAACTCATCAATAATTTGCATTAAATACATGTTAGACCACATGGCACACTAACTAACTCAAGTCACTCTATAAGCATAAATATAATCAGAAAATCATGTAATAAGCTAAGAGAATGGTTGGTTTGACTAGGTTATGAGGTAAAATGAGCCCATATAATTACCCATTTATGAGGCTCATCAACTGTGGGATAAGCTATTGCAACTCTGGAAAATCTCCCTCAAATGTCTTTGGAGAAGCTGCCCCCTCCTATACATGTGGTGTTGCTTCCTTGCCTTCTTTCTGCTTTTGTTGCTCTTCCTGTAGCACTGCCAATGTTTCTTGTAGCTGTTTCCTGTAGATGTTTCCTGTAGGATTGCCACAGTAGGGTTTTAATTTTGATGGCTTCCCGAGTTGGTCCCTATCTCATTTATTTCAAAATGAGCAAAAAAGTGCATGAAAGTTTGAGGTTTTATGCTATTTATGGTTGAGGCTTTGAGCGTTGAGTTGGATGGCATTGGTACGAGATTTTCTAATTAGGATACTTTTCCCACCATTGGTGATTATTCACTTGCTTCTCGTAATCATCAACCACTCCCTCTTAACTAATTCGACCACATTTTTAACTTATTCCCATTGATGTGACACCTTGACATGGCATGTTGGTTAAAATTCCACTTTTTGATCATGAGCTGAGGGTGGCAAAGTTAAATGGCCACCTCCAGCGTATAAAAATACCTTTCTTTGACATTTATACATTTTCCATTATATCGTACTTAGGGAAGAGTTGGGTAAGTTGCCATACTTGTGCCTACCTTTTGTTGATCGATGCATGTTGGAGTATTTTCCTTCTATGTTGCTACTCAAGGAAGTGCTCCTTTTCTCTCTTCATGTGTATTTCTTCCTGCTTGTATAACTGATTACTTTTATGTTCATGTATGTAGGTGCTTGATATCTCTTTGTTGTTGTTGCTATTGTGGGTCCCGGCTAAGAGAAACAAGGTGTTCAGAGATGATGGTACTCCTCCTTGCACTGGTTGGGAAGAAAAATTAAGTCTTGGGTTAGTTGTAGTAATGGCACAAGCTGCTACAAGAGATCCTATAGCTGCCTATTTTCTTCCTTTTACAATGTTTTTTTCCTAGAGGGATGTTAGGTAGTGGTGTAGGGGTTGGAGGATGATGGAAGAGATCTGATGGAGTAGTGAATGGATGAGGCAAGGGAGGACATGTCCTCTAATTTTTCATTATATTTTGGACATTTTCCTGTGTTTTTGTCTTGAATGAGATAGAGCTAGGTATGGGTATGGTGATTTGGAACACGGATGCATGGGTAATGGGTGAGTGGTTTGATGAAGTGTAAGGTCCCTCATCAACCTAGAATAAGCATGCATGATTATTTTCTTATCGGGTCTCCTTTCCTGTAGCATTTCAAGACATCCTGTAGTGCTACAAGATCTTCCTATATAAGCTACAGGACATCCTATAGCAAGCCATAAAATGCAAAAAAAAATTATTTTTGATGCCTGAAAATGGATATGAGTGATAGGGATATGGTTGGGATGGATGAGGTGGAGTTGATGGAGGGATAAATGGAATGAAACTTGGCATGTTGTCCCAGTAGCTCTGCATCTTTCACTGCCTTCAAAACCTGCAAAGCCACATAATTTATTAGTTAACAAGTTTGAGTTCCCTGCCATGGTATTCTTTTTGTTTTTGTTTTTTGTTTTTTGAAAGACACATGGGCTACCTCAAGAGAGATTTTCAACCTACCTTCTTGCCTTGGGCGCCTCAAGGGAGGTTTTCACCTAGGGATCTTTTTATTTTTGTTTTTTCACTCTGGGGCTGCCTCAAGGAGGTTTTCAACGCAAGAGTTGGCCTCAAATTCCTCATAAATGTTTTCATACAGACCTCTTATTTTTTTCACAAAAAAATAAAATCAAGAATTGTGTGACTTGGAAGTTAGGACACTTCCAATCACATTTACCTCCTTACTAACGGTGCTGATGAACTCCTCCTTGGACATAGGTATTTTTTAAGCTTTCAATCTAAATCCATTGACAAGCAAGGGAATAACTTCCTTATCAATGGTCTTGATTTGAACAACCCATTGTCATGACACTTCTCTATCAAGTATGGGCCTAACTACCTCATCAATTTTCCTTTGAAGTCCTTGAACCTGGAGTCATATAGCAGATCCCAATCCCCTTTTTTAAAAACCTTTTTCTTGATGTTATTTTCATGCCAAACCTTCCTCTATACTTGGATAACTTCAGTGTGTAGGAAGGCCTGCATCCTAAATTCATCCAATCCATTCAACTGGAGTATCCCTTCCTGTTGTGGCTTTGTAACATACAAATCCAAATGTGTTGCCATTCTTAAGGTGTTGTACTCAAAATCAATGGAGAGCAGAGCCTTCTTTTCATAGACCAATTCGTACGGGGTGAAACTAGTGGTTGTCTTCCAGGTTGTATTATAGGCCCAAGTGGCCTCCACTAGTCTATAAACCCAATATTTTTTGTTGCTGCTCACAACCTTGGCGAGGATGCATTCAATGCTTTGTTGGTGACCTCTACTTGTCCATTAGCTTGAGGATGATAGGAAGTTGACTTCCTGTGTTTTATCCCATGTTGCCTCAACAATTTTTCGATCATATGTGATGTGAATTGAGCCCCCTGATCGGTGACTAGTTATCTAGGGTATCCAAACTTGTAGATACATTCTTCCTTAAGAACTCAATCACTTTCTCCTCTATTACTACCTTGAAAACCTTGGTCTCAACCCACTTTGTCAAATAATCAATGCATACAATTATGTACTTTTTCTGCCCTAATGGTGGATCAATGGGCCCAATGAAATCCATGTCCCACTTGTCAAATGGCTCTAGATTCACCCGAGGTTGCAAGGGAATTTCATCCTTGGGAGTAGGTTTTCCCATCCTCTGGCACTGATCACATTGACTAGTGTATCTTCTTGCATCTTGGTGGAGAGTGGGCCAGTAGTAGCTAGCTTGAAGTACCTTGAAAGTTGTCCTCTTGGCTATAAAGTGACCTCCACAAGGCCCATCATGACAGGATAACAGGATGTCAAAGACTTCCTCCTCCCTGAAAAAGCTCCTCAAAATTTGATCTGGGCCTAGCTTGAAGAGATTCCCCCCAATCCAAGTGAATGGGGTGCTCTTCCTTATAATTATGCTCTTCTCCTTGGATGACATATTTGGAGGGAACTTTACAGCAACTAGGTAGTTGACTATGTTCGCCAACCATGGAGAGAGAACTGAAATATAAAATAAATGCTCATCTGGTAGTTAATCATCAACCATTCCTTCCTCACTTGTAGGAAAATAAATTCTAGACAAAAAGTATACAATTACATTTTCTCTACCTAGTTTATCAATGATAGTTAAATCAAACTACTGTAATAAAAGAAATCATCTAATAATTCTAGCATTCACATCAAGTTTGTTCATTAAGTATTTGATAACAACATGGTCAGTATGCATAAAGGTTTGATAACCAATGATGTAGTGTCTAAATTTGTTTAAGGAATGGACAACAACTAGGAGTTCATTTTCATTCACAGTGTAGTTTAATTCATAAGATAGCTAATAAATATCCCCTCTAGATATCATGTTTAGGGTTTCCAGAATGTCCTCCCTGATTCCTCTAAGAATGACTAACTTGACTGGTTCAGGAGCAGGGGTGTAGATGACCCTTTTGTAACTCAGTGGGAACCTTTCCTCATAATCTTCCAAGGATTCATCATGTCCTAAGGTCATTCTAAATATTTCCTCTTTGGTGTCTTTGGACCTACAATAATCCATGTACTTGTTGTTGAAGGCTTGTGTTAGGGTCCAACCCTAACCCCCTTATTTATGTAATAAGGTCAAGTCATAATTATAGTTAGTTAAAGAGTCAATAAAGCCCATATTAGTAATTGTAAGTGGTTGGCCCACATTTAAAGAAGGGACCAAAGTTAGTTGCAAATGGGCCATGGTATTAGATAGATGGTATTAATAAGAACCATGAACCTGGCCCATGGTATTGCATGTATAAATCCTATATAAAGGATAGAGACTCCCCTTGAGGAGCATCGTGTCTTATTTTGTAATTGAGCCCAGCTCTATTGGAGGTTTCCCTCTCGAAGAGGCAAGTGAACATTGCTTTCCTTTCTGAATAATAAAATACATGTTGTTATTTCTTATTGTTCTGTGTTCTGGGTATATTTCTTCGCAGATTTGGTATTCTAGTATCTTCTCACAGGTCAAGAGCATAACAAGTGGTATCAGAGCCCTTTCTAGGGCCGGTGGGATCTCCCCTTTTAGCAGAATTTTTTTTGGCTAGAGACATGTTCCGATGTTTTTAAACCACGGGATCTGTCATTGAGCACATAAACCTGTAGATTTGGGGAGGCATGCACGCAGAAAATACAAGAGGTGGTCAAGCTTGTTGGACTCCCTTGTAACCCCTGTGGGTACCCATTTGAGTAGTAGCGCATTAGATAGAACCGCGCATGGACTGTCTTCCAAGTACCCTCTGGGTATATCAGAAGCCCCCTAGACTCTCTTGAAACCTTGCCATAGATAAACCGTCGGCGGTCTTGCTACTATAGTACACTGAGAATAGCACTCGAGGAGATTACACGCGCATATGATAAGGTAGTCTAGTTGTATGGCTAAGGGTACGGTTGATCCTCCCTGGTTAGTGCCTTGAAGGATTGGGTCGAGTACTACTATCGGACTCTTATGTATATTGCAATCTGTAGCACCTGACACTCCTTGAGACCATAGTTCCCTTATCTCTCTCTAGATCACGCATCATCTTGCTAGATCAGATCTCGCAGATTGGGTTCTGTAGCAACCACAACAATCAGTTCCGCCATTCAGATCTATGAGATCCACCATTTAGATCTATCAGATCCGCCATTCAGATCCAACACTTTGGGTTTTGTAGTAGTCGCAACAATCAGATCCGCCATTCAGATCTAGCAACAGGGGTTCGATAACTGCCACTTTCCTATTCATACTTTTCAATTGAGGGTTTTGCCAACATATCTGACTATTTGTGTGGCTCCTATACCTGGGCGTGATTCTCATAGGACATTGGGCATAATTAACTTTTCTGGGAAACGGCTACTGCAGTATTCCTAAGCAAGGAGTAAAAAAAAAAGTCTGAGACCCTCCTAGGATGCTTATAGGAGACTTAGCCCATAAGAATCAGGTCGACGGGCTGAGCAAGGTGGTACCATTCACTTGTCAACATCAAAATTTCATGTGGTCCCAATTTTTTTTCACAGTAACGACAAGTGCACCGAATGTGTGCATGTTACAAACCAGAGCTCAAGCTATGGCCAATGAGAAGATAGACACCCTTGAACAAAAGTTGCAGGCATTAACGAAGCAAATACATACCTTAAATGACACAATCACAAAGGGAAAGTCAGGGAACAATCAGAGGTATATTATTTTAATGAAAACCTTGAGGGCGAGTCTAGCCATTCTCTTCACTTCTATGGAAACCACCAAGAGTCCTGGCCTTGACCACCCAAGCAAGACATGTATAAATTTGATGGCTCTCATCTGGCCATATGGCTAGCAAAAATGGAGCAATATTTCACATTGAATCACATCAGAGATGATGTGACTAAGCTAAGTGTCGGAAGTTTGTACTTGGACCAAGAAATATGGCAATGGTGGCGGTGGCATAAACGTTGCTATGCAATGCCAATAACTTGGCAGATATTCTCAAAATCCCTTTCTGACCGCTTTGACCATGAATCTAACTTTTTGGGTCATCTTACTAAGCTCTAACAAACAGGCATAGTGCAAGAATATATTAAAGCCTTTGAAGCATTAGCCTTCCACATAGGAGGTCTAGCATATCAATTCTACTTGGAATGTTTTTGCATATCAATCCTTCAGTTCATTGATCCTAGCTCAATAGCTCATTATTGTATTTGTCTCACTCATGTAAATAATTGAGGCCTAGTTACACAAGTGTTATAGGTCATTTTGTCACATTTGATCAATAGGCCTACAAACTGGATCAATCAATATCCATGAACACCTTGTGATCATCCCTACACAAAGCCATAAGCATGACTCTCCCAAATCCTTGAGTTTCAGAGCTTAATTGCTTCATTTCATTGCTTTTAAGGCCCAATGCACCCTGTCCCTTTAGGGACTTGTGTTCAGCAACAGGTTGCCCAATTCTTCACCTTCTATGATATGAGCAGGTTCTCCCTTGTTGGGGGTGAGTCGATTCTAGAAATTCAGGAAAAATAAAAAGAATCATGAAGCTTCCTCTTCCAGAAGCTTCGAGGAGTTATTACAACAATTTACCTTGGATAAGAACTTTGAATCCTATCTGATACTACCTTGGAGTTTTCACCTCTTTTCCCTTCAACTCATCCTTCCATCAAGAGTGGATCTTAAGCCTAGATTGGTAAATGGATAAGAATTCCTAAACTACCGTCCTCTCCTATATATTTACTACCATCCACCATCTAGAGTTTTTATTTTGGACACTAATCATACCCTTATGTCATTTCTTTGATCACAAGAGAGTTATCATTCCATGCATTTGGGTGACCTTGAGGTGTGCATTGTGGAAAGGAATGACAAGTCAACTTGGGGAGATCTCTACAAGATCATATCCTACTTTTGGTTGTAAAATATATCGCATTCATATTAATATAAAGAGTATATTGTTTTCCTCTATGTGTTATGTTATGTTTACATTCATATATTTCAATGCTATGTTGATCCATTGAATAGAGTGATTGGATAATTCTACATAGATTTCGTAGATATTTGGCTTGTGTTGATTGTTTGTGCAGGTTTTAATTATAGAGATCAGAGCTATGGTTGAAGATTACAAGCCAATTGGAGAGAAGAGCTTGCGACGAATCATAAGTAAGCATATTTCCATTCTCCAATTCCTCTAAGGAGAATTTTATAGTATTTGATTTCAGTTTTTCTAGACCATGCCACTAGGTCTAGGGAAGATACTTTTGTCTACAGTCGTAGATTCTATATAACAAATTGGTGACTCCACCGGGGAACGATTCATTCCCTTAGTGGTTTCCTTGATTTTTTCCCTTGTTACACCTCTTGAAAAAACCTCTGACACCTCACTCAATTTGAATTTACCTTGAGAAGACATTTCATTGAGATGCATTTGGTTTTTTGTGTCATAAACTCCCTTTTCTTGATCAGTGCAACCCCTGGTCTGCTGACAGAGCATTGTAGAGCACCTTGGCCTTCTCTGTACTTGTGTTGCAGATCACTAATAGCCTCTTTGTACCTACACTGACCCTCGTTTCATGAATAAAATCCTTTTCATGCTTTGCTATATGATTAACTTGATTCCAGTTGGTCGTCCTTATGTCCCTGAGTCTGTTTAGCTCTCTTAAAAGCCTTCATCTTGTTTGATTTTGGTTTTGAATGCCTTTGATAAGAATTTGTTTATATTTTTCTTTATTCTTGTCATTAGGTCATTAGAAAATTGATTTCTTGATCATTGGGTTGCTTGAAGAAGTTGGTGTTTCAATCATCATTATGAATAGTTTATTTTATTAGTGATTAGGAGAATATATTAGTTTTCATCTGAAAATTAAGTGGAATTGAAAAGAAAAATCTTATGCATCATGCATTGCATATAAAGCCTTGATTTTGATTGGAAAATTGAATTTGAGGAGATTGGTTGTTGCATCACTTGTTTGTTTCATTGTTGATTGATTTCTTCTTCCCCTACTGTGGTAGTGTTTTTGTGGCAATGGTGTACCAAAATACACATCCTTAGAAGTTGGTTATTCCCTGCAAAGGATCACAAACATAGTTGGTGTTGTTAGTGGACAGACTTAGATAAACAAATAATTTCAAATAGTGAAAACAATGCATATACAAACATAAACTAAAACAAAGAGATGAATACAGAAACAATGCTCAATGGAGCAAACAAGTCAACAAAATAATGGAAAAATCTCCCTTTATTGACTAATGGTAGTAGAAGTTGAATGCAATAGATGAATCTTAAACACTTGAAGAGAATTCTTTGAGCTATGGTCCTAAAAATCCTCAGCAAGGAGGTTCTTTTCCTCAATCTCTTTGCAAGCTTCTCCTCTCTCTTAAAGAAGTATGAAGACTCTCCAATGTTGTACTCTTCTCCTCTCACTAAGATGATGGATCGCTTAGAAGAAATATGCCCAACATGTTAGTGCTCTTACTTTCTTTGGCTTCAATAATGGAATATTGGTTTGCTCCGATAGCAATTTGGCCAACCTAACAATTCTTCATATTTTGGTTCTTCCATGGCTTGTTTATATATAATTTCTGAATCCATCTTCCCTCTCTTAGTTCATGAATGACAATGACTCATGAGTAGAACAAGATGATTCCATTGAGGGTTGGATATCTTCAGGGTGACTCAAATTTGGTTGTCCTTGACTAGAACATGTTAGGGAATCATCTTCTAAATGTGGGAAGTGGTCCCAAATTTGCTGAGTCAACCTTTTATTCGACTGAGCGACTTTCGAAGGAAAATCCACACTGTCACATATCTATCGAAGGAAAAGTCGTATGATCATCAATTTTTAATTCAATATTCATTGGACCTTATAAGAAATTATTATTTTTGAACTTCATAATGTCTTAAGCTGGAAAACCTTCACTTGTGCATTATGTTGGACGTCTTTTAGCGTCTTTTGGATTGTGCAAACATGTGTACAATTTTCTGGTGTTAATAGTTCCCCCCTAATGTATGAGGTTAGGAACAAACGTATAGTCGAATTACATCACATTTTTTGTTCTAATGGAGAATTTGATCAACTTTTTTAGAGAGAGGATAACTTGTTATAGAGATGAGTAGGGAAACCGCTTGACTGAGTATAAAGGATAACCATGCTCTAAATAAAACCTAAAGAGTAAAAAGTGTCTATACGAGGTGGGCATGTCCCATGCTCGTTATGATGATTCATGAAAAATTATTACAATCAGACATTGAAATAGTTATGTCTATTTAACACTATGGTGGTTGACGTACAGATGGCTGATGATGGTAACTGGTGGCATCCTCAAGGGTGTTTCTTCAACAAATAGACTAAATTTGGTTCCCCCATGCATAATAAAGGTGAAGCACTACTGAATGAGGTTCTGAGGTATGCATGGTTCTTCGAATTTGGGTACCTCCCCTGAATCATGAGATAAACACTGTGCATTTCATACTTTTCTTTTTATTTATTGCTTGTGGCCATTATATGCTCTTTTCTTTTTCCTTTTAGATACATCAACCTCATAGGGAAAAATTTCCAGGCCCAACCCAAATAAGTGGAAAAGGGGAGGGGGTGTGCTAAATCCCAGTGGACCCATGGTGAAGTGGACCCGAAGAAGGGAGGTGGAATAAGGGCTTGTAATGTACGAGGGAAAGTGATAAATATGGAAAAGGGATAGATGGAACACACTATCTTAATCATGGATTCCCAAGTAGTCCCCCTTCCTAAAGAGATAATCCATTAGAGGTGGTCTTGCTGGATGAAGATAGAATATTAACCCCCCATTCAAGACAGTCTAATGTTATTAATTCTTTATCTTCTACTGCTTTACATTCTATTTATAGTAATTTCTTGTCATTGCATTTTTGTCCCTTGCTATACTCACTTTCACAATTGAAAATATTCCTTGTTACCCACCAAAAAGTTGGTAATCCATAGGAGAAAAATTTTCTACTCCTTGGATAGTCAGGCAACCAATACCCCTATTTTATTAGCCCATAATAGGATCTCAGGATCCTCCACTTCTTATTCCTATCAGATCTCTCTCTTCCATCCTACATTCCTTCTTGAAGTAAGGTGGGTCATCCATCAGTATGTACTTTTAACCATTTTTCTATCATATTATTTCAGTTATTTTTATGGGCATATTGATATGGAACAAGGGGAAAACTAGATGATTGACCAATCTCTGTTGTATTCTTGTTCCCTCACTTCACCTAGGAGTTCAATCTTTGAATCTAGTCTAGTGGGACCTTCTCTAAGGCCTTAGGGTTTTAGGAAGGACACTATTGGGGAGGCTTTGATTGAAGTAATGTTTCCAGGATATTCCATACTCAACAATTTCCATCTCTCCCATAGTTTCATTCCCATCCTTTGGATTGGTGGTCATGGGTCATATGGATTAACACCCTTTCATCCTCTTCCTTGAGTTTAGGCTAGAAATTTTTCCTTGGAGGTCGATGCAATGAAAAGAAAGATAAAAGCACAAGAAAGACACATTGAAATAAAAAGATAAAATGAAAAATATGGCTGGGAAATTTGATTAGTGCATTGGAAAAACCCTAACATGAGCTCTAATCCATTCATTAGCCATCACCAAGTTCCTCAAGAACATGATACTTCATCTATTAAAAGGAACTATTGTATTTTCCCAACCCTAATGACTGATAAATTGACTCGTCATTAAGGGGTATTAAATGCAAATCTCAAAAAGAAAGCTTGGTATCTTGAGTTATGCACCTAAATCAAAGCAAATCATAAAGAAATAAAAGGCACACCAAAGGGGTGGAAAAAATAGGCCGAGGAAAATGGTAACTCATGCCTCCACAATTTCTCCCTCCTTACATCTATATACTCATGGTTTTGGGCCTCCACTAGTTGGTCACTTAGATATGACACCTTGCCCTGAAGTCATTCTCACTTTGTTGCCACGACTTTCATACACACCTATGAATTGATGGGATAACTTGGGATGTGTCACTTCCCCTTTGTGGATGGAAACACCTAATAGGGTTATCAATCTAACCATCCCTAACATAAGGATGTAACTTTTTACAAGACTTGATCTAGTTAGACTTTTTAAGGTGAGATTTGTGTGAAGTATTATTTTGCCCCCAACATTAGGTGTTGTCCACTGTGATGCATTTATGGTTATTGTCCCTAATGATTAGGGATTTTCACTTGATCTTGAGAGATTTTTTTGAGGTGGTATTATCATAGTAGCAGAGGATTTTGAGACATGATTAGCACTCCATTCAACAACATACCATAGGCCATTTTTCACATTCTAGAGAGCATATATGAGTTTTTTGATGCAACATTTACCACCTAGGTAGAGCGTTGGGCTACTTGATGATTCCACATGATGCTTGAGACTCCAAGGTACCTCTATATGCTAAAACGCTAAACCATGAAGCTCTATGTTGATTTATAGATGATGTTCCTAGTGGACCTAGAATGCCCCCAGGGTAGCCTTGAGACTTTTTTATGGGAGTTACTTCTTCTAGAGCTTGCATGATGATGGTTATCCTTGAGATGATAGGGGAGGGATTACACATCACTTCTTAGCCCCAACACTTGAGTAGAAGAGAGCTACTTAACCCACATTTCCCTTTATATGGTGACGTTGGGCACCATGGCGATGAAGTCTTGGTTTGGAGGCATTTTGAAGGAATTCCTGTGGACATGGAGCTAATCCTTAGAGTATGTAGCACTAACTAGCCCACTTGACACTTGTGACATTTAGAGCTCATTTTGAGGATGATGTCATAGTGGAGGAGATATTTCCTACCACACATGGGAATTTTGGCATCTTTTGTTACGTTTTTTAGCTATGAGGTCGGCTTGTAAACTCTTTCTTATGGAACACTCAAAGTAAACTTTTAATTAGGTTTTTTATTTTTTTACTTATATTATTGAGAAATGAAGGATATAAGTCTCATACAAGTAGTGACTCCATTTCAAATTTTCATTATCACACATTCTACTCTCTTTTCTAAAAGGAGAGTGTGAGTTAGTCCTTTTTGCTATAATGGTAAAGATGTGATCCTTTATGGTGTGATTTTCTTGTGGATGTTGAATCAGTGTTGTAATTGATGTCAAAATAATTGTGGTCATTGATATAGGTCAGTGCTTGATCATATCAGAATCATGTGTTATTAGAATTCAAGGCAGATAAATAAAGAACAATATGTGTATGTGAGGATAAGCTCCGACATGATGATGTACACCTTGATCTAAATGAAAGATATATGTTGGGTTTGTTTGAAGATAATATCCTTTTTGTCCCAAAGAAGTTGAAAGTAGACAATATGTTTCCCACCAATAATATCCCTATCGTCCCAAAGGATTCTTCTTGATTGTACAACTAGAGAGTTGATAGATGTGTTGGCAAGAACAATTTGGAGTTGTAACAATGAGAGTTGCAGCATGAGCAAATCCGAGAATCACGATAGTGAAATGGAAGTTCGAGAGTTGTAGTAACTTAATTATGTTTAGAGCATGTTGCAACGTAATCATCATCGCTAATGGTAGTGCCAAAGTTGCAGCAACAACGACTAGGGTTGGAGTTGCAGCAATGGGTGTTGCAATATGAGTAAATTTGAGATTGTAGTAACTATGTCAGGCACAGATATAAGAGTTGTAGCACTTGTGTGTGGAGTTGTAATGAATGTTGTGGAGTTGCAACACCGGTGTGGAGTACTTGCAACGGTTTCCTTTGCTCATGTTTAAAAGTGTTAACTTATACCTTTTCCCAGTACTCACGTGAAAGTGGGAAAAAATATTACCTTGATGTTGGCCTCAATGTCCATACCATGGGTCGATTTAAATTTGAAACAAAAGAAATATAAATAATGGTCAAGTAAATTGAGCTAGAGAGGTTGTAGGTGTGATCGTGAAAATATAATAGGGGCATCGAGTGTGAGTGATGTGACAATGAGTGTGAGGAGGCAATGAGTATGAATATTGTAGGTTGTTGATGTGACCGTGCCAACAAAAAAATGTTAGGGTGGAAAAAAAATTATAATGGTAAAACAAATATTTAGCAAGCACTTGTGTGACAACAAAATAGAGTTGCAATTAAACATCTGTGTAACAACAAAATAGATTTGCAACAAACACTTACGTAACAATAAAACAAAGTTGTAGCAAACATGTGTGTGATAACAAAACAGAGTTGCAAGCAAACTCCTATGTAACAACAAAACATAATTGCAACAATACTAGTGTAACAAAAAAATAGAGTTTCAATAAAAACTTGTGTGACAACAAAACAAAGTTGCAAGAAAACACCTGTGTAACGACAAAACAAAGTTGCAACAATCAATTATGTAGCAACAAAAAAAAGTTGCAACAAACACTTGTGTAACAACAAAATAAGGTTGCAACAAACACCTATGTAACAACAAAACAAAGTTGTTGCACAAACGTGTAACAACAAATAGAGTTGTAACAAACACTCATGTAATAACAAAGAAAAGTGGAAGTAAGTATGATAGAAAAAACAAAAAGGTTGATTGATGAGTAAGAAAGCAAGTGCCATTGATCTGAGCACCAGCTAGAGTGATGGAAGTAGGACAACAAATGTAAAATGAGGTGAGATGGTGTGAATGTTGAGTAAGATCGAAAAGAGTTGAAGAGTAGACCACAGAGATAAGACCAGAGAGATGATTGGATAAAAAACTAACCAATACAAATTAGATATAAAAGAGTGTATATAGGTAATATTAGATGGAATGCTTGTGGGTTTAGTTTGAAAATATGATGAAAAAGATATTTGGTAGGCAATTCAGGCCGGTGCCCGTAAATTAGGGGATCAAAGTCCCTTTTAGGTTGGTGCCTATAAATTAGGGGATCAAAGTCTCCTTTTAGGTTGTTTTCAGTAAATCAATGTAACAGTAGGTGGATGGAATTAAGGTTCACTTACGAGATAATTTGAAAGACTCGACTGGGAATTTACAAGATCTAATGAAATATTCGAATTGGAAGGGTATTTGTTTCATTTTTTAACGATATTGACACAGGAAAAGATCCATGCTCATGTCACCTTGTTTAATTTTTTAACGAGTTTGACACAAGTAAGAAATTCTACTCAAACACCTTGTTTCATTTTTTAACAAGCTTAACACAAGAAAAATACCATGCTTAAAGGGACCTATTTCATTTTGTAACGAGGTTGATATAGTAAAAGAACTATAACCTTGATTATGACCTATAAGAGGTCATAGCTTCCAAGAGGTTCTCATAAGATGGGAGAAAAATGCTCTAGAAGGTATACATGTCAAGGGATCTAATGGAAAGATCAGGTTCCAATGCCCCCAGTACATGACACACTATATCACTGACTGGATCATCATTGGAAGCGGGCACAGAATAGGTGGCCACATAATTAACCTATGGTGGGGGTGATGCCACTTGCATACAAGGACTATTTAGGGAAGATGATTTATAGTGAGTCAAATTAGGACCAACGAATGAAAGTTGATCAATGATCAAAATTCTTCCTTCACGTGGGAAACATATGACACAAAAGAGAGAAGAGACAAGAGCTCCAATGACATACACATAGTGACGATCTACGAGTAAATTAAAATCCAAATGGCCTTGGACAACCATCACGTCGATATAGATGATTTTTCCTCTCAAAGTAATAGGCATCTTTGGAAGGATCCCTAAGGATTGATTGGTTCCTTTGTAAAAGCTGACAGATTCTGGATAATGGGCACAAGTTGCGGAGAACGTAAAGCTTTCCAAGTAGTTGAGGACATAATACTAACATTTGTGCCTTCATTTATGATTGTGCCAGGGATGTGTATATTATAAGCAAGTATCGTGATCTAAAAGGGCACATAGGAAGGAAGACGATATCCTGCCAATCGACTCCAATCAAGGAAAGTCACTAAACTACTTGGAGAGGGTGGCATCAAAATGGGAGGATTTCCCTCTTTCGTTACAGGAATAGGAGGATCCCCCCCTTATACCATGGAAATAGGAGGATCACCCCCTTGTACCATGGGAACAAGAGGATTTCCCCCTAATTCTTTGGAATCTGAAGAAACCAGAAGAACTTGAGCAGTAAGAACTTCACTCTCTACAGGAGAGATATGATCAACTAAAAGTGGAATCAGATCAACCATTTTTTCAACCAATGAATGGTCAAAAACAAAATCATGGGATTCACTTTCAAAGAGAGTGGGATTCACCAAAGATGAGTTTTGACCAATCACTTGATCAACTAGTGGAGGATCAAGGGAAAGATTTTGATAACCAGTCAGAAAGCGAGGTTGAGAAGTGGTAAGGTTATCCAACACATTATAGGCTTCATCCATATAATGACAAAGGTGAATAAGATGATGTCCTTCACATAATCTACAGGGAAATTTGACTTTTCCCCTTTTCCCATGGGCTTTACTGTCACTAGTTGAAGGTTTATCACTACCATGATCTCCAGAGGCTGATGACAAAGGTAGATGTGAAGATGTGGACCACACTTCTAATATCCTGGGAATACTAGGACATTCTTGAATAAGGTGGTCACCCTTACAAATATTGCAAGGAAATTTCACTTTACAGGGTTGATTGGAAGATTTTCCAACATTAGTTGCATCCATATAAATGGTCGCTTGGTTGGCTCTTTGCTTATTTTTCTTTTTATTAATATTTATTTTCTTCTTCTTCTTATCCACGTGGTTACTGGCTTACATGATTTCACCAAATAGAGAGGAAGAAGAGAAAGAAGACCAAACAGGCAAAGAAGGCAAAGAGTCAACTTTAGGCTCAATAAGAAGTTGATATTGTTCATGTGGAGGAGAGCCTAGTTGAGGATCAGTTTGGACATTCAGAACCATAAGGGTCAAAAAAACTAAATTGGAAAACCAATGGTAAACCTAGGAAGGGAAAATGTTTCCATATAGGGAACACCAAAATTTTCAAAAGAAGGAAAAGAACCAGGATTCGTCCACCTTGTCACCAATCTCATCAAGGTCACCATCTGTCATAGTGATTGGGTCCATCGATGACTTGGTCGCTTTTGATTTATTTCATGACCCTTCCTTTCCTTGTTACGTATACATTTTGATTTGGAAGGGGGTGCTCTGCTCCTCCTAGCCACCGCTACCATTCTTTGATCTCACCAGAGCGGTTTCCTTGGTTGGTGAACTCTGGAATTGTTGCCATTAGTCTCAACCTAAGATCTAATAAGGAGTATTTCCACAAGAAGGATATTTTTTTGCAGTTAATTAATTGATTTTAGAACTTAACAAAAATAAATAAATAAAGGGGTAACTAGGCATAAAGGTTTACCAAGAAATCGTGAACTACAATATACAACTTGGCGAACCAAGGGCTTAAATGACAGTTAATCTCTCTGAATGTTGTGTTCAATGTAGCATAGTATACAAGGTGGCAGACTCAATTACCTATGGATGGATGGAAACCTATTGGGGACTCTCAAAATATACATGACAATACATGGGAGTGCAGTCCGTAGTAGTTTTGTCTAATGTGTAACTATTCGATGAGAGCATTCCCATATACTTACCATGTGTGGAGCACCTCTGCTATACCCAAAAGTATTAGAGAACGGTCCTATACACTTCTGTACATGAAACGAGATTTCACCCTTGGGATCAATGCTGGAAAATAACGACAAATCCTATGTTTAACAACATCGGAACACATCTCTAGCCTAGACCTCTAAATGTTTTTGTTAATGTTCCAAATGCTCCTTAGGTTAATTGAGGTAAATTTTGACATTGATGATTAATTTTCAGTTTTAAGGCTCAAAGATCAATGTCACCTGAACACACCTATGATGCAACTATGAAACTAATATGGGAAAAATGGATTCTTTTCATTTCAATGAAAGTTATCTAGTGTAGGGAAAAAAAGCAAACGCTGATGCAACAATCAAGTATGCAACAAACAAAGCTTCCTAACTAGAATTTCGCTTTCATTATTCCAATGCACTTGCCAAAAGTAAAATAATTTTATCTTTTTACTTTTCTTCTCAATGGATGAAAATGCACTTTTGAGCTTTTACCACTGAGCAATGTAATATAGGCTCAATGATAATCCCAAAGATAACTTTTCAATGCAATCTAATCTAATGCAATTCAAAAGGTAAACTTTGAGATGAAGGCTAAGAAAATGCAAATGTAATTTATTTTATGGTTCTCAAAAGAACTAATAATGCTTTAACCAACAACAAATCAGTATTCCTTCCACATACAAGCAACAAACAATAAATTCAATTGACCCAATAACTAAAGACTCAACCAAAATTCACTTTCACTACTTCAAACAATGTGAAGGGCTTTTGCAAACCAATAAGAAATCAACAAAAATAATGAAAAATTCTATGTACATGGAGCATGAGAACACTTCAGAGATCAAGAGACATTAGACCTTTATGATAAAAACACTAAAACAATTTCATTTTTTGGATCAGCACCACTTTTATTGTCAAAATCCACGCTAGTAAGGTGGATCAATGCTACTTTTATGGTCAAAACCTGTTCTGACAGGCTGACAGGGTTTTCAACACAACTGTAATGAGATAAATCAGTGCCTATAGTGCGACTGTGTCTGACAAAAAGTGCGTCGAGCGAGAAAGACTTAGGAAAATGAGGAGAAATCCAAAGAGAGATATAAACTTGACACTATAAAGAATGTACTACTCAAAATGCAAACCAAAAATGACCCTAAATCACAGATCACAAGGAGGTTGATCAAACCAATAAAAAATACCAAACACAAAAGGAGGTTTGAAGGGTTATAAGTTCCCCAATGGAGTCGCCATTTTGTTGTGCAGACAATCCCTTCTGTGTATAGAATCGATCTCTCTAGTCCTATAGGAGGATCTAGCAACAAACCAAACAAACATGTGCAAAATTTCCTAGTTTATATCAGAAAATACAAAGTAAGACAGATGGCCTACCTCACTTTGATGCTAAACACCCGTTGATGTTGTCCTCGATCTTCTCACTTCCAAGTTCAATCCTGTTTATGTTGTTGTGGATGATACCTGCAAGGAAGATCATACAAAAATGACAAAGGCATACATGGCATAATTCATTCTAACATAGACTATATGATAGATCAAGGAGTATCATACTAAATGAGTAACGATTTACACACTTATGGAAAGTAAACACATGATGTATCTATTAATAGAAAATGAGGGAAGCATACAACCTCTTAAGACTTTATGTTGGAAGCCTCCTTTGGATGGGTTTCCAAGTCCTAGCCAAGACCTTCAAGCACTCCTTCTCCTTAGCAAAATGGGCAACATTTAGACATAGTTTCAGCATAGGAATGCAACCAAGCAATGACGAACCAACAACTAACCAAAAGTAGATGTTAGGGGTTTGATTTATAGGGAAGGAGAGGGAGTTTAGGATCCATATAAGGAGGGAGAGGTTCCACATTTCAAGGGGAAGATCCTTGAAAGTAGGATCAAGAACCACAAATGGGAGGTCTCACTATGATCCTATTCAACTGCAACTAACTTGCCTTTCTTGCGACTTCTAGTAGGAGAATCTTCTACTACATTTTAGGAAAAACTGCCTAAAGAGGGTCAATGTGGATTTTTCGATTAAAAGGAGCGCTTCCAACGCTAGTCGCTAGTTAGAAAAAAGGTTACTAACATGGGTTTATCTACTAAAATTAGCGATGGGCTTGAAAAAAAAGGTTTTAGAAAAGTTCTTCATAATTTTTTCAAAGCAAGTCTTCTTCCTCCTTCAGGGATGCGTATAAACATGTTTCATGGTGAATACATTGTTTGTGATAGCTTTCGTCACTTTATGACACTTGCGACATTGACAACACAAAGTGTGACACTTAGGATATGATATTGGGAGTGTGATAAATATATTGTATAACACACCACTTACACTAAACTCAACCCTACCAATTTAAGTTGTCAACACTGCTAGGGACATTCCCAAGAGACCCTCCAGGGATAGAGGAAATTTCTTCAACCACAAGAGCACCGGTGTGCATGACGGCTTCATCAAACACCCCCATGCTCAGGAACCAATTCCAAACCCATGAGATTTGCACCTACTGATTTGGCACATTCCTACCTCACACCATCACGCAAACAACCTTTTTATGCCCTTTACCTGGTTTTGTCTCACACCAAGTCATGGTCATGTTGCCAAATATGGCTCTCGCAATATCGTTCTGGTATCTGATCCAAATGACCATGTCGATACATCCAGGAAATACGTTGACAGGTATTCTCCCTGTACCTTCACCTTAGGAAGACCCTCCAACTTGAGAGCCTCGTGCATGAACACCAGTCAGGGATAGAAAGAAGGCCAAACAAAAAGGCAAAAAGGGGATACCTCAAACTCCTTCAGGGAAAAACAACCCTGTGCTTTGTGTGAAGTAGTTGGGCAACCCACTAACATATGCCCCAAGTTATATGAGTTAAAAGATCTTATGCATGCTTCAAAAATGTTGGTAACCCCAACTCTACTAAATGGAGCAAAGGCTACACCATTGCGTAATAAATTATTGCGCACTAATCATGCATGCACTATATCCACAAAATACAGGCACTACACTCATCACTGACCTAAAATATCTTGATACTAAGAGACATTAAGCACACTCGTTCAAACCTATCTTAATGAACCATTAGCACCGGCTAAACCCCAAGTTGATGATGGATGAAAAACCACCTTCTACATTCGATAGGAACCAACTTCATGCTCTTACCCCTATCAAATACTCAGCCATAGCACAATGGGGCAACCTGAACAACCAATCCCCCCTCCTGCATTGCCATTTGCTTTATGCGATGAACTAGACCATTTGGTTAACTAATGCCCCAAATTGTGGGCATTTAACAAATACTATCTGGTCCCCTAGGTTGGTCAAAGAAGCATACCTGGGTGCAGGCACCATACATGCAAAATCTTTGCAGGAAACCATCATATACGAATGTGCCCCCACCTTCCCAGGTTCCACAAATCATTGAGTTTCATGCGTTGATTCATTGTCGAAAACTCTTGTTTACTAGACTCTGATACCAAGTTTGCGGAGCCCATCCCCCCACTAGGGGAAGGTGGACCCTTGGACATCTTATGTGTGTTTGAGGAGAAACGACCACCAAAAATGAATCAAGGCCCCCATCATTTCATATCCCCCAACCATCATTAATCTAGATCAGGAAAAAATGATCTATGGTTGTCTAGAAAAAAGAATCACCCCTCACATGTGCCCTATGTGATAAACCCAACCATTTGGTAAATCAATGCCGCAAATTGAGTAAGTTTAATGGCATCTTTCTCTTAGTGGTCCAAATTCCATAGATCCATCTCTCTGATCAAGATAAAATCACACGTTGTTATTATCGCATTTGCTCTCAATCACATCATACGAGGAATTGTCAATACCTTCCATGTTTATGTGCAGCGATAGAAACACTGAGGCAAACCCACATAAGGAAGTCACATCATGCCAATACTAAGATCTAGAGATGGTTGCCACCCTAGTATGTCCCATCTCATGACATCATCCAGGTGTCAATGTCTCATATTATGAGCAGTACTACCACCCACACTTTTATTTGGTTAGTTCTAGTATGATGTGTAGTATATGTACCAGTACCTCTCATAACACTGAGACATGTCATATGTTACAAACATTTAGGCATCTTAGGATGCAACATCAAAATCCTATTGAGGAAGCTAATTTCCCCCTTGTACACCGGAAAGAATGCAAGAACTTCCTCCCACGTGGCATCAACCCACCATAACTAAATTCTAGCACCACCTAATGCTGATGACACACAACACAATATATGATTCATTTCCTCATATGTAAGAACCATATTCGTGTTGTCTACTCATCATTTTTTGGTGTCTAGACCAAAAAATCCACCTCACCAGTGGTAACAACATCAATGGTGCAGAACCATCCCATTTGCACTTTTTCAACCTCACTTGGTTCTATGGCATCAACCAACAAATCACATTCTTGCTTGTCGTCCAACACAACTAGGTCTGAATCCCAACCTCAAGATCTAGTGTAACCCAAGTCAACACTAGATAATATTTTTCACTTAGATGAAGATATTCTAGAAGCCATGATGGAACCCAAATGTCCTTGGAATCCCATTCACCATCATTTGGTCTTTCTACTAGAAAAAAAAACATTTGTACCCACTAGCGCACCAACCCACAGTATTTGCGCCATCGAGTCAAAAGATTTCCTCCCACCACGAAAGGTCAGTTGGTTCAAAAATCTAGTCCCAGCACTTGATGAATTTTAGGAAGGGAACTATGAAATATTTCACCTAACATCAAGGTAAATATTTCAAAGAAACCTGGAAAAGTTGAAGAGATCTCCTTGGTGGCAGCATGCTCTCTAGAAGAAATAACCACATACACATCCTTGTTCCAAGAATACAGGGATATTTTTACATGGGATTACTCTGAGATGCCAGGCATCAGTTCCACCATTGTGGAACATCATATTGACACGTGTCCTGATGCCCATTCCGTTAGCTAGAAGCATTGTCAACTTCATGCATTCAAAGAACCCATCATGTGTGTCTTCTTATGTTTTTGGTACAACCTTCTTTCTAGTTGCATATTTTTATAGATGGATGTTTTCACTTGGGCTATTGGCTTTATAAGTTGCAGGATATCAACACCTTCACAACAAGCTCATTCCCCCAGTGGAAATCGACAGTGAAGGTATCATCCTCCACACAGCATGATAGGATTCCCCCACTACCTTTCATATCCTTCCATCATATCTCTGACATTAACCATAGGGTTCACCATCTCCACCATGCTTACCATCACATTCTACCTGCACATGGTAAGCATCCACATCGGTCAGTAGAGCCCCACCTGAAAGGATCACCCCAGTTCACAATACCCTTCACACTATTGGTATCCATGTTCACTTCCCTAGGCCCAAGGGTCATTTTACACACATGTATCGAAGATCAACCTCATACTTTTCTTCTTTGCACCTTTCTTTCCTCCCCTACTCCTGTGCCACCATCCTTAATCACATATGGATTGAAATGCATGCACCACTACATGCTACATTGGGCCTACCATCCACCCATATTACCAAAGCCCATTTGTATCACTTCATCCGCCTCATCAAACCCACATCGAGACCAACCAATTGGGCCCCCGCCCTTTGCACAACGCACCTTACCTCCATCATCATGTAGGTCACCATTTTTATGGGGTACCCGACTCTGTGCATGTACATCCAAATCACCTTCATATTCTTTTGGAAAGTGTACAAATATTTTTTAAGGAAAAATATTCCCACCCATATTTTCATGTCTTTTTACCCGGTAGTAGTTTCTAGTCACCCTTGGTCGGAGCTTGCACATCACCCATATTCATTGACCCTTTTCACACCAATCAAAACATAAGTACACCCACCTTGGAAATTCTATCGACTCCAAGGCTATCCCTATAAGAAAAAGTGTTTTTATTGCCGCCATTTTTCATAATAACTCTGACCTCGGGCCAATTTTCCATATCCACTCATATCATCAACTCTCATTATCATGCATTGTCTGACCCACACTATTACAGTTTGTTTTCACCTTATATTGATTCCCCGACTAAACATGTCAGGAGGTTGACACTTCTTTCTTGTCGACTTCAACACTCATATCCCTGGATCGAGGTTGTACCTTAGATACTCCCCCTTGAAGGGATATCCTCGGGTGGCACAATGGGAATCATTATTTCCCACTGATGTCATCGCTTCCCTTGACATTCGACACCAATACAAGCTTTCATGTCAAGGTGGTACCGTACTTAATGACCATTGCATCTCTTTCATTTTGTCAAAGACCTCTGCATCATAAACCACCTCATTAAAAAGATGGTCGGGACATTAACATTATCACGTGGGAAAAATCAAAACATGAGCTCTACCCCTTATCGTTATGGCCATCACCCAATTCATGGGGCCAATGTTACCATATCACATCATAGAAAGGAACCCTTGCATGTCCCAACCCTTGGTGGGCGATGAACTGCTCCACCACTAAGGGGGTAATCATTGTTGCACATATTTCAAAGCATGCTCTCATTTCCTGGAACTTTGAGTAGTAATATGAATAAATCAAGAGAAAACAAAAATAAATAAGGGGGGTGGAAAAACAAAGGTCATGGTAACTCATGCATCCATGATTTATCCCTCCTCATATCTATGTGCCCAAAATGTGGAATTCCTCATTATTGCTACCCCTTTGACCATGGCATTTGGCCTTGAGACCCCTTTTCCCCCTTCGTTCCATCGTCATTCACATGAAACCTATCAATTTAAGGGAGGACTAAGGACATGTCACTTCCATTTGGGGTTGTAAATGCCTAATAGGGCCATCTTTTAGCCTCTCTTACCTAGGAAGGTAACACCATTACATGACTAAGGTCCCAATTTTGGAAGAGGAACCTTTTATCAAGTGTCATATTTCCCATTACTTTCAAGCTTGGTTCACTTAGATGCAAAAGTGTTTAAATGTACCTAAGGTCATAAGTTGCAGCATTGGATATTGTGTGTGATTGGAAAGTGGTTTTATTATGGTTTAGGTAGCTTAACTGGGGCCCAAGTCCACAAAAGGATCATATTGACACCTACAGGTGCTACGTTGAGAGACATGGGATTCCTATCACTTGCAAAGAGCCACTCCATTCCATGGGCACCCACAACACCCCCAACAGTCTACACTTTGTCCTGTATCCTTCATAAGATGATGCAATTGGCCTAGTGTTCCCCAGTTGACTTGGTAGTGATCACATGGTTTGGCAGTTGATCTGAGGCCCATATGAGGTTTTCCTCACCCCTTAAGACATGGAAGGGCTAGCATCATCCTCAAATCCCTCAATGATGGAGCATAACTAGGTTATTTCATCACCATGAAACCCGTGAGACCAAATTTTGTACCCTAAACTCAAAATAAGGGGTCCACAATATGATTTTCATGGAGGTCTAGGGGCCAACCCCTAGATCACGATTTTTGGAGGCATCTATACTCACTTTAGCACTCGAGGAGCCAAATGCATAATATAGAAGGGCTTACACATGTATGATGTCAGCATTTCAGCCTCATTGTGGGTTAATTCTTATGTTCACACATTGGTCACTAGGTCGGGCTATGACCTAGATTTGTTTTTAGCCCATCACTTTATGATTTTAGGGGCTTGAAGGCTAAATTAGAGTTAGTAGGACCCGTATAAATAATAGATCACTCATTTGTGATTAAAAAAATCATCATCACTTGAGATTTTGACCTCCTTAGAGAGACTCACACTCGTTCTCTTCTTGGATTATTGGATGATTCGATGCATTTTCATATTTGGAGCTGAACTTTGGACATATTTTGGAGCTATTCTTGGCATAATGGATGGAATTTTGTGTTAAATTGTCTTGTAAGTGTTTTATTTTTTAAGATATTTTTTCCATGTTTAATGTATGGAATGAGTAGTTCTAATATATGCTAAATTGTGCCCTAAATTTTGATAAAGAATCTATTGAATGCTAGTTATAATAAAATTGCATGCATTATTCATACATGACATTGTAAGAATTATTCTAGTGGTGAAACTCTTTGATGCTCTTCCCGCAAACTCCATTATTCCTTAAGTGGGTAAATGTTTGAAATTTGAGCTAGGGCATCATTTTTCATACTCCTTAAGAGAAATATTGGCTAATATTTGACATCCATAACTCCATATACCTAAGGGGCAAGGCACTAGTCCAAGTCTTTGGTGATCAACCTAAATTTTAATCCATTTTCTCTCTCCTTAAATTTTTTGTCCTTTGAAGGATAGAGGAGAAACTAGGGCTTGATGCGAATTTCTAGGAGAGGGAGGTTTTGGAGGCTTGAGAACCTAAACATCAAGTTGAATTGATTTTCCACAAAATCTCTCAATCTAGTGGGCATCCACTCAAATTTCGTCCATAAATTCTCTTGCCCTATGTGTTTTCCCTAAGAGGGAAACCCTAGTTTTCATTCTCTCAACTTAAGGACTTGTTTGAGGCTTTCATGAGTCTTGGAGTAGCTGATTTTCATTGTAAGAAACCCTTTCCCTCTATTCTTTACCTTGAGAACATTTATTATCATCAAAAGCCTCAAAACCCTAGGCCTTGAATCTTGTTTTTTATGGATTTTCTTTGAGAGTGATTTGCTTCTTTTAAGCCTTGAACCATTATTGAGCCTCTGTCTTGAATGAGCTCTATAAATATCACTTAGTGTCTTATACCTAGCATATCTATTCTAAGTGATCCCCCTCCCCAACTAGGAATCCTCCCATCGGTGAAAAGCTGTGAAAATCGGTGAAAGAGCGAGGGGTTTTTGATGAGTTGACATTGGGCCTCTACCCCATTGTTGTCCCATTGTCTAGTTTATACCTTGTAGGGTTTCCCTCTTCAAGGCCTACTAGATTTTGTGACAAAAGTACCCATAATTTCATCAATTAAGAAAAAAAAAAAAAAAACCCATTTGTTTCATATATCCAGCACCATAGTTTCAATTAATGATCGTAGATGGAGGGACCATAAATTATTCAGGGAAGTTCCATAGTTTCTAATTTCATGCTATTGTGATTCATAATGTTTAGATGATATTCTTCTAGATTAATCATAATGAGAATTTTCTGGGTCGATGTTTGGAACCAACCAATGTGGTTCATCATCAAGACACTAATGAGAAATTTGATCATTCCAGGGAAATAAATAATGTAGAGATACAAGAGAAAGGTGCAAAAAAAGAAAAATATTGTGTCTCTAAATTATTTATTCCCTTGGATAGATCAGATTTCTCATCAATGTCCTAATGATGAACCACATTGGTTGGTTCGAAACGTCAACCCAGAAAATGTTCATTGTGATTAATCCAGAAAAAATATCATCTAAAGTTCCATAGTATTAAGCTCAATATAGGGGAGTATTTATTGAATAGTCACATGATTGCAATACAAATGGGTGGTGTTGATGTTGTATTAGAAATGCAATGACTACAATCATTAGGAACAATGACCTTTAATTTTCAATATCTCTTCATAATATTTACCTAAAAAGGCAAGGAAATAGAACTTAGAGGCATCCAAGGGAAACCCCCTAAGATGATATGCTTTAGTGTCATGACAAAACTACTTAAAAAGGGGCACCATGGTGTAATTAGAAAATTGTGTTCACTAGATGTTAAAATATATATGTCACCTATGCTATGGAAACTCCAAAAAGTTATAAACAATCATTCCAAGGTATTTGGAATGATGCATAAGGGCCTGCCACCTATTCAAGATCATGGCTATGTTATTGATTTGCAACCAGGAAGTGTACCACCTAACATTAGACCTTATAGGTATCCATATACACATAAAAGTATGATTGAGTGTATGATTCAAGGGATGTTAGATGTTGGCATCATTCAAACTAGCCAAAGTTCTTTCTCTTCACCATGGGTGATGGTTACAAAAAAGGATGGTTCATGGAATATGCGTCCAAACTATAGACAATTCAAAAAATGGAAATCAAAGATAGTTTCTTATTCTTGTCATTAATGAATTATTAGATGAATTTCATGGAACAGTTTTATTTACTAATTGTTGGGTTTTGTTATATTATTTCCACGACTAGCCCTAGTAGTTAAGTCGAGGGGTTAGAGTGGGTCCAGAAACCCCCTTTCGTTGTACCGGGCACAACAGGGGGGTCATAGGGGGGCAACAACCCCCCCTTTCAGGGGCCTTGAGGGGGGCGGTAGCCCCCCTCTACAGGGTCCAGGGTAGTGCCCCGAGAAAAAAAACATTGGACCCTATATTAGGTGGGCGAACCTACCTATGGTTTTGTCCATGGATTTTGCACATGGTTTTGGGCACGATGGTTTTTGGGCCATAGTGTTTTGTAGATCCGATCAAGCAAACTATTATCACTCTAGGAAGCTCTCCTAGGTTGTAGCTCGGAGATGCCTGGTAACATATAATCTTCAATATTTTTCTCTGGACTATTAGAATGGATGATGTTTTGGATCAAGTCAGATAACCATTTCAGTGCTATTCTCACTCAAGACATGCATGAACACCCTCAAAAATACAAGGCTTTAGACTACTAATGCTCAATAGTTTATAGATTCAATGGATAGATGGAGAATACCGACTGTACCAGCAGATGCATACATAAACACATATGAATGGCCAACTATAGGAAGTAAATGAAACTTGAAAATATAATTTATCAATGCAGAGATAAGATGACATTTATATGGCATTAGACACAATAGAAAACATGAATAACCTATTCAAGTGCAAGCATAGAACAACAGAGAAAATGGGAATTGAACATGTAACAACAAAAGAAGCTTATATTGTTGGACTGAAGATGAGGAGCTAGAGGAGTAGAGTATCCATAGTCTCCAAAAGTTGAACCCCTGTTACATTTAGCTTTCAGCGTTTTATAGGCCTTTTACAATGCTCCTAAGCTCTCAAAGGCTTGGAGTCTTAATCTATCCTCTTTGTCCCTTAACTGTTTGATTCCCTGAATAGGAAAGCATGGCTTGGAGGTTTTCTCCTTCTAACAGAAGAATAACCACCTTCAGGTAGTTTGATGCGTTGTTTGGGAGCTCTCTCGTGCCAGAGATGCCCCATAATCAATTATGTCATTTTTGGGTGGATTGTGTTGTCTGCTCCATGACCATTTTGCTTGTTTGGACAAGTTGTGTGTGTTGTGACTCCATGATCACTTTTCAGCCTCTATTTTCTCGGCAAACAGTCTCCCGGACTATGCTATGTGGTGGAAAGGGTCCTCGGGCCTCTGTTTTCCCTTTAAAGTCTTTATAATGATTGTTTTCCTATTTTTTCACAGGAAACGTTGCACATTGTGAAATTCCGCCCATTTTTGCTTTTCTGGACTTCAAAAGTCCATAAACATGGCATATATATCTATCGGGTCTGCCCTTTGGGTCGTTGTCGCCTATCGCAGACGCCCTGGTCCCTTTGTATTTTGAAATACTTGAAAAACACAGGAAATACATGAAAATTAGCCTTTGGCGGACCTGAAATAATATATATTTTCATTCCCGAACCATTTCAGGTCTGGGACTTATCGCATCAGCACTGCCCTATGCTCTCTTTGTATTTTGCTATATAACGATAATACACAAAAATTCATTGAAATTGGACTTTCTACGGACCTCAAATAATATTTAGAATACCATTGGGTTCACATCATCGCATCGCACATATGAAGGTGCAAAGGCTCCGCCCCTTGGTGCTTCTCCACTGCGATATAGCGATGCGATCTGATCACAATTGCTTATCACTCATGCCCAAGACCCTTACTGTAATCGTCGTTACCTCCGTTGATGCGACTCGCTGATTCGACCCGCCAATCCGATCATTGGCGATCGCTGATCGGCGGTGTCTTGTGCCAATTTTCGTTGCTTGCTTGTGCCAGTCAGATCTGCCGATTGTGATTTTCCACTTAGATCTGGGTTGTTGATTGGCCAGATCTAACAGCTGCTGTGCGTTTGGACTGTTAAGCCTGTGATACTTGGTTTTTCACTGATTTTTTAGTGTTTTAGCCTCCTGATAGTGTTTTTCTTCCCTTCCAAGGGATCTTGGCATGCGATGGTTTTGACTTTGAATGATACTTAAGAGGATTTTGAAGACTTCAAGAGCATATATGGATCCACTGGCATGATTTTGCTGGCTTATGGAGACTTTAAAGAGCATATTTGAATCCATTTTTGGGCCATTTTCCAACAAGGTTAACACTGGCTCCTTCTGGGGATGAAATCCTCCCTGTGAGGTTTTAAGAATCACAGAACAATGCCTTTCCTGAAAATATAAAATCAAATCTTCCTCCTAGTGTTCCATTGGGCATGGAGTCTATTTTTTGATGAAAATAAAAACTGGAAAAACATATTTACAATAACAAGGCTTTAAAGCCTTAAACGAAATAAATTTTCAAGAACCACCCATTTACTAGGCTACCAAAAGTATCTCCTCCTTCCAGACTATGCAGAATAAAAGTATTGTTTTGTTGAATTTGGGCAATGACAAACAAACCTGTCCATAAGGAGTCAAACTTGCCATGATTACCTTTCTTTTTCTTTAAATGCATCCCATTTGAGGACCTAAACACCAACTTGGAAATTGTCGACTTGCGTCTTCTTGTCAAAGGTTTCTTTGATTTTCTTCTGATGGGCCTTTGACTTCTCAACTAGCTGCTTTCTGATCTGTTGTAGTTCAACTAGGTTATCAATTCTTCTTACCATGTCATTCTCTTCATATTGTTATTATTGCAAGAATTTAGCCACAGGGAGAATCAGTTGGATAGGGAAAACAACATCAGTCCCATAAACTAGCTTAAATGGAGAATTCCCTATGGACTTTTTAATGGTAACTCTATCAGCCCATAATGCAAACTTCAACTTGGAATCCCGGCTCTTTTTACCAGACCCTTGTTAGATGATTATGCCAGGCCATTGCCTTGAGAATAATATGAGGTAGAATGTGCCACTTGAATGCCCATGGATTCAGTCATGTCCACCAATTCTTTTGCCTTGAAAGTTGCTGCATTATCTGTGACTAGGTTGGTTGGGCAACCAAATCTAGTGAAAATATTCTCATTCAAGAACTTTATGACAACTTGGTGATTGGCATTCTTAGTGGGTATAGCCTTAATCCACTTGGTGAAATAATCAATGACTACTAAGATCCATTTGTGTTAGCCACTGGAATGTGGGTTGATCTCACCTATAAAATCCAAGCCCCACTACTGGAAGGGACCATTGACATGTACTGGCTTCAAGGGAAAATATTTTAGTTGTTGTCTTCCTGCAAACCTTTGACACTTGTCACAAGATTTCACAAAATAAAACACATCAAAGAATAGAGTAGGCTAATAATACCCAGCCCTCAGTATTTTGTGGGTTGTGGTTTTCCAATAATGATGCCCTCCATAGATGCTAGAATGGAACTGGTGTATGACTTCCACAGCTTGTTCTTTATCTAAACATCTCAAGAGGATTCTTGATGGGTCTTTCCAATAAAGCAGATTTTTATTAATGCAGAATTTGGTTGATCTAAGTTTCATGGCCTGGGCTTGACTTGAGCTAAGCCCTGGAGGGACTTTTAGATTTTGCAAAAAATGAACCATGCTGGAATACCATTCACATGTGGCTAGATTTTCAGCCAGAGACTAATTCTAATTTTTCCCTTCTGCTGCTCCCTCTGTCTGCTCATCATTTGAATTTAGACCCATGAAATTTATGTCTAACAAGTTGCAATTTTCTTCAGCCATAAGTTTAGCCAAGCCCTGGACTTTGAAAAGCTTAGTGGGCTTCACCTCTATGTTAAACTCTATGAATTTTGCAATCAATTTAGCTCTCTTTCCATCAATATCTGGTTGAGTTAAGACATATTTTAATAAGGTTGAAGGTACATATTCAACCACTTTGGAATGTAGAATATAAATTTTGAATTCCTTTAAAGATTTTATGAGAGCATAAGCTTGTTTTTCAATAAGGTCATACTTAGTTCAACATCCCTTAGAGTTTTGTTGAAAAAGGCTATGGGGTTCTCTATGCCTTCATCATTTTTTTGCAACAGAACTGTTGCAAGTGTATCATAAAAGCAAAAAGAGAAGATACAAAACTCCTTAGTGTAATCTGGGCTGATTAGAGTGGGAGCTTCCATGATAGCTTGCTTGATGGGTTTAAAAGAGATTCTTGAAGCATCTGTCCATTTTATTTCTGATCCTTTCTTCATCATGGAAGTGATGTTCTTTACTAGCTCTGCAAATTTTGGAATGAACCTCCTTACAAAGTTAATCTTACCCAGGAAGGATTGACTGTCTCTTTTTGACCTTCGGATGGACAATGTCTAAATTCCTTTAACTCTTGCTAGATCAATATTCACACCTTCAGCAAAAACAATATGTCCCAGAAGCTTGCCTTCTTCTAGAGCAAACTATGCCTTCTTTGGGTTAACTAAAATTCCAAACCGTCTACACTTTAGAAAGACCTTCTTCAAATGTTGTAAATGGTCTTTGTGACTGCTGGAGAAGACTGTTATGTCATCAAGATAAATAAGGAAAAACTTGTCCTTCTCTCCCTCAAAGGTTATGTCCATGGCCCTCTAAATGTAGCCCCAACATTCATCAATCCAAAAGGCATCTTGGAGTACATGAAAGTGCCCCAAGGAGTAGTGAAGGCAGTCTTTTCCTGATCT
Source organism: Pinus taeda (assembly GCA_000404065.3). Lineage (NCBI taxonomy): Eukaryota > Viridiplantae > Streptophyta > Pinopsida > Pinales > Pinaceae > Pinus > Pinus taeda. The sequence goes on along the minus strand of APFE031447072.1, from coordinate 303,096 downwards.
TCTGGATGTACAACAATCTGATTGTAACCTGAAAATCCATCTAAGAAAGACATGACTTCGGCCCCTGAAGCTGTCTACAACAAGTGTTCCACCTTAGGTAGGGGGTAGTTATCTTTTTTAGAGCACTTGTTCATATTTCTAAAGTCAACACAAAGCCTGATTTCTCCATTTTTCTTTCTTACTACCACAAGGTTAGCTATCCCCTTTGAATACCTTAGGGGAACTATGATTTTGGCATCCAACAGCTTCTTGATCTCTTTCTCAATCAAAGGAAATAAGAGAGGGCTAACAGGTCTTAATTTCTGCTTAAAAGGGATAGTGTTCTTTTCCAGTGGAATCTTATGCTGGATGATGTTTGTGTCATAGGTTTTAAGATCACTATATTCCCAAAATAATAATAATAATAATAATAAAATAAATAAATATCAGTGAATTGCTTCATGAGGGTGCAATACTCTAAATTCTGGGCAGAAGACAAATGAGTGGACAGATTGATGTATTTCGGATGGGCTGGGCTCCCTATATTATGTTTACAAACATCAGACTATTTTCTGTTTTGGCAGGATTATAAGGCACATCGTTATGATTGAACAATTTCTCTAGAGGCACCAATCCTTTTGGTATATGGTTACTAGGCAGCTGGACAATGCTTCCTCAGCCGATCTCATTTTTTAGCTTGGACTGGCTGCATTCGTCCATGGTTTCATTTTCTTGGTCGATGTGCGTTTCAGAAAATTCCTCAACAACTTGTAAAAACCTGCTAATTTCATCAACGTCTTCAAAAACTTTCCAGTATTTGACATTGTTAGGCAGATATGGTCTATATTTCACCTGAACTTCATACGTCAATTTAGGAGGCAAAGGAGGAATAAACGTGCTAACAGACATAGCAAGGGAGTCGGCAAGCTAGTTCTTCATTCTTAGAATGTAAGAAATGCTGAAATTATTAAAAGAATCCTTGAGCCTCCATACCTCATCTTTGTATGCTTTCAGCCTTGGATGTTTTGCTTGGAAAGTTTTGTTGACCTACTGAATAATGAGGTTTGCATCTCCAAACATCTTTAGGTCTTTGATGTCCATTTCTTTAGCAACGCTTAAGCCCAAAATCAAAGCTTCATACTCTTCTATGTTATTTGTGACCTGAAAGGTTAATTTGAAAGATAAATGAATGTATTCTTGTTTGGGGGAGACAAGGACTACACCTGCCCTTGCAGCTTCTTTAGAGCAAGCCCCATCAATGAACATGTCCCAAATATGTGGGCCTTCTTCCTCAATGATTTGGGAAACTGGTTTTTTAAGTGGCGTGGAGGCCAACTGGGATTCTTCAATATGAAGAATGCATGCTCCAAAATTAGTGTCAACAACATAGATGTGATGATTAGTGGGATTCCTTTCATCGCTGAAGATATAAGCCAACTGAGCTTCTATGTATAATCTCCCGCTCTCACCTCCGAAAACTGGGACAGTAGCATAGGACAGATCATTTTGTAATGATCCAACCTCTGGAAAGTAACATGCCAAACTTGGGGGTACATCTGCTACCACAATATGCATCATCATGCTTTTCATGGGCAGCTGAGACAAAGCGATGGCTAGTTCCTTGATTAATCCCAGAAATTTCACTTTTCTAGAGCCAAAAGAAAATAGGTCATGACAGGGCTTGGTAATGTCAAGACCCAACTCATCCATGACAACCTTAGGCATTAGATTATGGCTGGCTCCAGTGTCCAGAAGGCAATTGTGAATGATTTTATCATGAATAGTCAAAGAGACATAGAATGATGGGGAGTTGTCTTCACAATTTTCAATCATTGTGCTGAGAATAACAACTAGTTTGTCATCTTGCAGATTTACATAGTTAGTGGAGGCTTGGATGGCGTTAGGATCAAGGGCCTCGAGGATGGATCTTTTGAAGGACTCATTCTTCACTAGTTCAATCATAGGAATAGGTATTCTTAGCTTCTGAATTTTTGATTGAAAACTGAAATAAGAAGGAGACTTGTCAAGGCCTCTTACCTCTATGGCTGGAGCTTTGAGGATGATAGAATCAACTGCTGGTTGTTTCTGCTTATTAGCTTGTTGTTCTGCAGGGACAACATATTTATGAACAGGAGTTTCCTTGACATTATTCATCTTCGACCTCAAATTATATTTGTGCTGATATTCAATTTGTAGAATAGCTTCAACGTCCCACTCTTGGCTGATCTGGTATTGAATAATGACTTTTCATATGCAGTTTTGGTTAAAAAAGGGGCACTTCCATTGTCTTCCATACAATGGATCTCATCCTCTTCTTCAAACTGCTCTTCTTCCATGACTGCATTCTGAAAATGGGTCTTCACCCTTTGGTCTTCATTGGCATCTTTGTTTCTTTGCAAGATCTGCAACTGGTCATTTTTCCTTCTATATGGATTTGGATTTGGAGGAGCAAAGGTATTAGGAACCCTTCCTTTCCCAGGGTGTTGCTCAACCTTTAATTTGGAGATCTCAGAGGCTAATGATTCTATCATCTTGGTCATTTTATCTATCTTGGGATCAGAGTATGATGAAAACTCACCCCTTTGTATCCTTCTATCAGCATTTCCCTTGAGCTTCTCATCAGCCATGATGTTTGATTCTACTTCCAAGGCTGCATCCTGCATATCAGCCAAAGAAGCACATTGTCTCTCCCTCAACAGTAAATAGAAGTCAGAATCAAAGGCACTGGCATAAATGAGTCTAGCAGAGGTAGTGGTGGTTTTTACTTCAGTTGGTATCTTGTTGTACATGCAGTTAAATCTCTTATTAAAATCAGACAGCAACTCACCATTTTCCCTCTTTAATTTCCCAAACTCAGTGTGGTAGTAGAAGAGATCCTTCTTATCCCCCCAATGCTTTAGAAATGGATCATCTAAAGCCTCAATATCTGCTATAGATCTTGGGGTCAATTCTCTGAACCATTTTCTAGCCTCTCCATCTAGGCTTTGGACAAAGACTCTCATCCAAACATCGTCTTCACTAATGTCCAGGTTATTAGCATAGCTATAGAATGACTCAAGGTGTTCTTCAGCTGAAACACCTTTAGTCCCAGTGAACTTAGGCCTATATTTATGATATTATCCAGTAGGCATGGCATTCAAAGGAGTGGGGAGTATTAGAGATCCATACCTAGCAACTATGATTCTTTCCATTTTGGTAGATACTTGTGGACCTGCCATAGCTATGGTGGCTAAAAGAGTACTGGCAGTCTGAATGATAGAGGGCTGAGAAATGATTGATAGGACTGAAGGAGTATGATGGATAGGAGGTGAGGTTTCCTTTGGGCATACAACAAAAGGAAAACCTAAAGAATAAGGAGCTTTATGAATCTCTGAGAGTTTTTCTTCACTGCTAGTATTAGATGCTATACTCTCAACATGTATTTGTTCTGTCACATGCCTTTCTTGAAGAGATATAGAATATTGTTTAGGTTTACCTAAACCTGATGCTCCTTGCTGCAATACCTTTCTTTCTTTGATGATCTTTTCAGGGTCAGGTACTAGGTCAGCTTGTGACTTCCGAGGATTCCTCCGAGTATGCCTCACAAACTGAGCCAGAACTATGAAGTGGAGTTGCCAAGAGGTTCGTCCTTTAGTAGAGTCTCCAGATAGATAATTACAACCAAAAAAGTGCCCAGACTTTGTCTATCATCAAAGTTGGATCTATGTCGTTTCCCAGGGAAGTTGAGCTTCAATTTCCTCTCACTGGCAATGATGCTAATTATGTTATCTCTCTAGGAAGCTCTCCTAGGTTGCAGCTCGGAGATGCTTGGTAACATATAATCTTCAATATTGTTCTCTGAACTATTGGAATGGATGATGGTTTAGATCAAGTCAGATAACCATTTCAGCTCTATTCTCACTCAAGACACACATGAACACCCTCAACAATACAAGGCTTTAGACTACTAATGCTCAATAGTTTATATATTCAATGGATAGATGGAGAATACTGACTATACCATCAGATGCGTACATAAACACATATGAATGACCAGCTACAGGAAGTAAATGAAACTTTCAAATCTAATTTATAAATGCAGAGATAAGATGACAGTTATCTAGCATTAGACACAACAAAAAACATGAATAACCTATTCAAGTGCAACCATAGAACAACAGAGAAAATGGGAATTGAACATGTAACAACAAAAGAAGCTTATATTGTTGGACTGAAGATGAGGAGCTAAAGGAGTAGAGCCTCCATAGTCTCCAAAAGTTGAACCACTGTTACATTTAGTTTTCAGCCTTTTATAGGCCTTTTACAATGCTCTTGAGCTCTCAAAGGCTTGGAGTTTTAATCTATCCTCTTTGTCCCTTAATTGTTTGATTCCCTGAATAGGAAAGCATGGCTTGGAGTTTTTCTCCTTATGACAGAGGAATAACCACCTTCAGGTAGTTTGATGCGCTGTCTGGGAGCTCTCTCATGCCATAGATGCCCCATAATCAATTTTGTGGTTTTTGGGCTGACTATGTTGTCTGCGCCATGATCATTCTATTTGTTTGGACAAGTTGCATGTGATGTGGCTCCATGATCACTTTTCGGCCTCTGGTTTCTCGGAAAACTGTCTCCCGGATTATGCTATGTGGTGGAAAGGGTCCTCGGGCCTCTATTTTCCCTTTAAAGGCTTTATAATGATTGTTTTCCTGTTTTTTCACAGGAAATGTTGCATAATGTGAAATCCCACCCATTTCTGCTTTTCCGAACTTCAAAATTCCATAAACATGGCATATATATCTATCGAGTCCGCCCTTTGGGTCGTTGTCGCCTATCGCAGACGGCCTAGTCCCTTTGTATTTTGAAATACTTGAAAACCACAGGAAATACATGAAAATTGGCCTTTGGCAGACCTGAAATAATATATATTTTCATTCCCGAACCCGAAAATCGCATCGGTGCTACCCTGTGCTCCCTTTTTATTTCATTATATAATGATAATACACAAAAATGCATTGAAACTGGACTTTTTGCGGACCTGAAATATTATCAAATAATATTTAGAATATCGTCAGGTCCGCATCATCGCATCGCACATATGAAGGTGCAAAGGCTTCGCCCCTTGGTGCTGCTCCGCTACTATATAGCGATGTGATATGATCACAATCACTTATCGCTCATGCCTAGGGCCCTTACTATAATTGTCGATCGTCCGCTGATGCGACCTGCTGATCCAATCATTGGTGGTCGTTGATCAGCGGTGTCTTGTGCCGATTGCTGTTGGTTGCTTGTGCCGATTGGATCCACTAATTACGATTTGTCGCTTAGATCTGGGTTGTTGATCACCAGATCTAACAGTTGCTATGCGTTTGGATTGTTAAGCCTGTGATACTTGGTTTTTCACTGATTTTTCAATGTTTTAGCCTCCCAATAATGTTTTTCTGCCCTTCCAAGAGCTCTTAGCATGCGATGGTTTTGCTTTAAGTGATCCTTAAGAGGATTTTGAAGACTTTAAGAGCATATATGGATCCATTGGCATAATTTTGTTGGCTTATGGAGACTTTAAAGAGCATATTTGAATCCATTTTCAGTTCATTTGCCAACAAGGTTAACAGGGACTACGTTATGTTCTAATATAAGGTTAATGGATTGGGTTTTATGGATGCTTCGGCATGTATATATATGTTTTGTAACATTGAAAGGAACATAATGAATAATCAATCTGGTAGTCTCAGTTTTGGGATCCAGGGGAAAACATCTATGTATATTTGTTTTATGTGTTATTCTCTCACCATTGTTTATTTTATGTCTTTAGAATTCATATGTAGGTAATTTTTGTACGAGGTTCAAACCTACACTAATTTGGATCTCCAATAGTGATATTATCAAGTTAGCATGAGGCAAGAATACATTCTCAAAACTATTTTTAAAACACAAGAAGGTAATTATGAGTTTTTGGTTATGTCATTTGAACTTACTAATGTACTTACAACATTTCAAAGCTTGATGAATTCTATTTTCAAACCATTCCTTAGAAAATTTATGTTAGTATTTATTTGATGACCTGCTAATCTACAACATCTCTCGGGAAGAGAATGTACAACATGTTGATAGCGTCTTAACTCTATTGGAAGAGAAATAACAATATGAAAAGTCTTCCAGTTGTGCCTTTGGGGTTTAAGAAGTGGAATATTTGGGTAATATTGTATCTCATAAAGGTGTAAAGGTGGACCCTAACAAAATTAAAGCTATGATGGAATGGCCAATCCCTTAAACCTTGAATTAACTCAATGGATTCTTAGGATTGACAAGATATTATCGTAAGGTTTTCAAGTATTATAGTCAAATAACAACACCTTTGACAACATTATTAATAAAGGAAGCATTTTCATGGACTCAAGAAGCAACCAAAGCTTTTAAAAAACTTAAATAGGCTATGTATAAAACTATTTTTATAACTTCACAAAAACATTCACTATGGAGTGTGATGCCTCCGGCCATGGAATTGGTACAATTTCAATGCAAGAAGGAAGGCCCCTTGCCTTTGAAAATAGCCAACTGAAAGGGAATAACTTACTCATACCCATCTATGAGAAAAAATAATTGGCCATAATTATGAAATTGCATCCTTACGTAATAGAAACACACTTCAAAGAAAAAATAGATCATGATAGGTTGAGAAATGATTTCTAGATCCAATATGATAGTTTGAAGTAGTTATTGGAAAAAACATTATCTTCAGAAGAGAAAGAAAAAAAGGGTTACAAAAATCCTAGGTTATGACTTTGAATTGTTTACAAAAAGGAAAAGAAAATATCATGGAACATATGCCCTCTAAGAAAAGAGGAAGACATAGAGGGTTTACTATGTGCAATTTCAATTCTGCAATCTAACTAGGTGGAAGAAGCAAGGATAGAGTGGAAGTGAGATGAGAAGGTATGCAAGATCATTCAAAAACTACCAAATGACCCCATTGCATTAGAAAAAATTATGTGGAAGAATGATTTGATATAGTATCAAGATCACATGTATTTATGTAAGAATTCTACCTTCAGACGAGAGGTTCTTTTAGAATAAAACACTTCCCCTTTAGGAAAACAATAAAGGTTCTTGAAAACTTACCATGGGATCAAGAAATATTTTGTTTGGGAAGGTAATAAAGCATATGTGCAAAATATTTTGGTTGAATGTTTGGTTTTCCAACAAAATAAGGGAGACACAACCAGGACCCTGAGGGCTCATACAACCATCAGCCATACCAAGCTATCATTGGGAAGAAGTTTCAATCAATTTTATTACATGTCTAGCCAAGTCAAAAGGAAATAATTTCATCATGGTAATACTAAATAGTATATCAAATCATCAAGTATGCCCATTTCTTCTCTCTTTCTAATCCTTTCAAAGAAATTATAGTAGTCATAGCTTTTGTATAAACAATTTAGAAGCTACATGGAATCCCCAAGATTATTATAAGTGATAGAGATCTAATTTTCACTGGAAATTTTTTGACATAATTATTTTCTTGTTTGGGTACTCAATAGGCTCATAGTTCTTCTTACCATCCTCAATCTAATGTGAAAACTAATATCCATTGCTTTGCATCTGATAAACAAACACAATGGAGTCAAGTGGTTGATCTTGGTAGAATGGTGGTACACCACACCTTTCCACATTTCATCAAAAATATCCCCATGCATGGCACTTCATATATACCATCCTTCATCCATCACATAACCCTTAAAATGGGTTGCAAAGGTTTAATCAGTGGAGGACCACATAGGGCACCAACAATAGGTTCTCAAACTATTGAAGTAAAACCTAGTTATATCACAAAATAGGATGAAACAACAAGTAGATCAACATTGCAGTGAAATAGAATATGAAATGGGAGATTGGGTATTTTTTAGGCATGTTGACGGTGCTGGAAATATGTCAACCAAGGGGATCTCCCCGATATGATGTCCCAATCAGACATCACACGGTTTGGTGTAGGAGTCCCATCCAGTATAAAGGCCTGGTTGCCAAAATCCTTAAATATTTTCCTTGGCTTTAGCTGTCAGCACAGGAGAGTGATGCAATGGTGTCTTCGAAAAGAAAGGGATGTGTGCTTGGTGAGTGTGCATTTGCAAATTTGTCAAGGTTCTTCTACTACAAAGGGGGGATAAAATTGAGCCTCTAAGTGAGAGATAATAGTACCACCCATAAAGAGACACACATGAACCAGAAGGCTCTATCTAACATCTAGTAGAATAATCCATAGCGGATGTGACGGTTGTTACAACCAACAAACAAGGAAAGATCTATATAGTATCCTACGAAATAGTCCACAAGGATGGGACAACAATAACAACCCTTACAACACATGCTCAATAAGATAAGCACTAAAATAATCAAAATAGTTCAACTATCTTAGTACATGTGAATGAAAACACGAAATACAAAAGTCCATATAATAGTCTTACAAACATTCATAGTCCATGCATGAAGAACATGTTGGCCTTAAAAGGCTTCTGTTATTAAGAAAAAGTTCCAAAACACATGTTTACAATGTACATCACTATCCCCAATAGTGGGACATTAGAGCCACTCCTTGCTCCTCAAAGAACTAGTTGATCTCTCTAATGCCTTGCAGGAGGAGCCAAGGTGAAAAGTCCCTTTCTCATACAATGAGGGGGTATATATCACCAAGGGGTGATGCTTCCCCTTTGTGACTCTTTGACTACCCTCATGACTGTTCAACTTCCTATGACTTTTGAACTTACATAACTCTCCATATTCATGTGTGTCCTTTGGACTTCCACTTTACAATGAATACAATATACATGGTCCATAATGATGATGTGGCATATGACAGCTTGTGACAATAGATGACATGGCACTGTTGATATGAAATGGTTGAATGATATGGAAATGTAAAGACATTGATGTTGTTGTGAATGAAGCATGTTTGAGAATACTTTATCTTCCACCCCTTGATGGCTTGGTGGCAGGAATCTTCAATGATCTCAATTCTTGGGTTATGGTTGCAAGTTGGTGTCCCTTTGATTTTCCTTGATAGATAAACTTGCATGATCACCTACAAGAATGTCCTTTTCATGTCTTCCACCTTAATCTCGTTCTTCATCATCTTGTCAGGTTCCTGTAGCTACAATTCACTCATGACAAGACAACATCAGCCCAAAAACCTCCTAGCCTAAGATGGTGCATTCAAATTCAAAGACTAAGTCGGAATTGAGTTACAGGTTGAAGAGGGAGTCTTAGTGACTGCGGAATGTGCAGTCCAGGCTAGGCTCAAAGATTGTTTTCTACGCACTTTTGGAGATGAGTGAGTCCGGTTGAAGGATGGGCCACTGTGGAAGATTTCTGCGCAGTTTTGGAGAGGAAGGTTGACTAACTTCTGCATAGTTCTGGGAGACAGTGGGTTATGATGACGGGAGGATCACTAAGGGTAGAATCTGTCTAGTTTTGGAAGGGAAGGCTAACTAAAAAGATTGCGCAATTTTGGAAGGGAAGGCTACATGTTAGGCTTAGGAATTGCTAAGTGCAGCAGCCCTAGGGGACAATAACTGTGCATTGCATAGATATAGGGGTCAAGGTCACAACCTAGTGACTAGAACTACATAATGCGCAGTTCAGGCAAGTTGGGTGAAACCCAGTTGAAGGGTTGGGGAGCTTCTTCGGAAAAGGCTAAATTTTGGACTAGTGAGACTAACAAGTGAAGTGATGAAGCTTTGACTATGTCCTAATACTTAGAATACTTAATGACTCAACAGCATTGATCACCCATGACACATGTACAATACTTTCGCTTGTGTGTGACCGCTTCATGACCAACTACAACAAGTGTGACACTGAAGATAGACTTTATGGTGATCATGACAACACTTATGCGACAACACTCAAAACTTTGTGAATGAGTGTGACAGGTGTTTACATGGTTATGAAAACTCTTAAACACGAATACAGGCCCTTTGAACCACCAGAATAAGCTTATGCATAAAGTGTGATAACCAACATTCAAAAATATGACATCTTTCCTATCTTGTCAAAGGGAGCGAAACACTTAACGAAAATGCATGGAATGAATTTTAGTGTTTGTGACCATACATGTCATTGAAGACATAATGATATGGCAATGGTAAGATGACCTTCATACTACACTAAGAGGTGCATGTCAACTTCATGAAAGATGTGTTTTGTTTTCGTACCCTCCAAAGGGTTGTGTATCAAATGGAGTCTTCATGTAGTCCTGATCTCTGATCTTCTATCATACCCTAAGGTTCCTTGGTCTTCTTATCTGTTGATTATCTTTTCTACTCTACTCCCTAAGTGTCATCTAGCATGTCCTCCTTCTTCACCTCCTTCATAATCATCTTGCCATAGTCTAATAGAGTACTTGCATCTACAACTCATTCATGACTTGACGACATCAGTCAAAAAACCCCTAGCCTAAGATAGAGAAATTGAATTCATGAACTAGGTCAGGACTAAGTGAAGCTCAGGGGAGAAGTTGTAGTGACTACGTAATTGCACAGTTCAAGTAGCCAAGGGTCAAGCTTGATCATTGAGACTATGCAGTGCGCAGCTTAGGCTAGACTGAGGGAAATTTCTGCATAGTCCCCACTGAGGGAAAAAACTGTTCAATTCCCACTAAGGGACAAAATTGTGCAGTTTAAGTAGGCAGTGGTTGTTGCAGGATAGGGCCTTGGGAGAAAAAAATGCACATTCTTAGGAGGCAACGGGAATTGGGAAACTAAGAGGCTTGAGGGATAGAACTACGCAGTTTCTGGAGGCAGTGATTTCCGATTGAAGGAAGGGCACTGGAGGAAGCATCTGCACAGTTTTGGAGGCCAAGGGAGGTTGGGATTTCTACACATTGTGCAATTCTAGTAATTAAGGAAAAAACTTGAGGGTTGGAGATGTGAAGTGCGTAGTTTAGGAAGGTTGGATGAGGCTAGGTTTTTAGGAATCCTCCAAAATTTGGCTAAGTGTGGGTTCTGTGGAACCGACGTGAATAGTGATATAACATGACTATGACCACACACTTGGACACTTAATGATACAACATAGATCATCCAGAACATATAAAACATACTTCTCTTAATGCAACAACCTTTGTGGTAGCTTACGATAAGTGTGGCCCCGTCGATAGACTTTGTAAGGATAATGATGACACATGTGTAATGGTGCGTGAAACTTTGGAAATGAGTGTGAAACATCTCTATATGATGAGAGCAACTCACCCTCACAAAGATTACCCCTTGAAGAAAACCAAAACTCCCCTTTGCATGACATGCAATAATTCTCATGCTTGAACTGACACTTGCTATATAAAGATAAAAGCATGAATGATACTTGATATCCAAGAAGGGGGCTTGAAATCATCAGTTGACCAATAAGTGAGTAAGGAATGACCGATCACGAGATCCATGGTAAGCTCCAAAATTTGAATGTAGGCCAAAATTTTTGCAAGTGTTACAGCTGCTACAACACTTGGTGACACACCGATAGAATCCAACTTATCTCTTTGGTTAACTCTTTCATGTAGGGCCTTGGTTCTTCTAGGAGTATTGATTCATCGTGAATATCACTTTGTCCTTTTCGACTTACCTCCTAACTAGACATGGTCCCCTTTGTACCTTATCGGTCAAACAAATCATAATATTTTCAGAGTGTAATTTTTCATCTCTAGTATTTCTCCGCTACCATGGGGCCTAGAAAGTACCCTAGTGGAATCACACGGGAACACAAACATTTCTCCACTGCCAGTGAACCTGGATAGTACCCCGACGAAGTTGCCTGCTTCACCTCTCTGCACATAAATCCTTTCTCTTCTTTAGCCTTTTTTAATTTATTTAAAGAGAATTGTGCATTTCCACTTATTTATTTTGGGGCGAAAGAGGAATCCCGACTTATTGAGAGCAGAAGAGGTTGTTCCTTTAGAGAAGCATATAGAGACCTTTGATTTAGGTTTGCTCATTTAGATTTTCTACTTCTCTGCTTCTACTAGTTGGATAAGCTTGAGAACACCAAAGAATAAAAACCGAGTATATGCATGAGGTTTTTGAACTAGATGTGGGTCCATGGTTGGACAAAAAATCTCCTTACGGACGGATCGTATTTTCTGTCAGAACTTTATTGGCCAAAATATGTAACCAACACAAGGAAGACTGACAGATGGCTACCCAAATTTTGAAGTGTCACAAGTCTCTTTATAGTTTGGCCACACACATAGAAAGAATCCAAAATAGGTCTACGAACATCACTTATTTGCGTGATTAAAACAAAGGAGAAACACAACAAGAAACAAAACAAGATGAAAAGAAACAAAACACACAACAAGGAAACATAACTAGAAGACAAGAGAAAAAATGGCTAAAGCAAACATGATGTAGAACCAGAATAAGAAAATGAGTACAGACTGTAGGGAACGAGTGTAGAATGGGTGCAAGAAATGGAAAAATAGGATGCAACTAATCCTACTCCTAACCTAACAGTTAGAAGGTCGAGGTTACGTATAATTAAATTTCTAGTGAAGCCATCGTAGTCGTTCCCGGCCTGCATCCACAAAGATATGAACAATTAAAGCAGATATAAAGTGATGTGCAACAGAAGATATAAAAGCTTGAAAAACATTCACAAGAAAAGGAAGGTCTTGCAAATGGGTAGAAAGGTGTGTCACCACCACTACTTTCATCTAATCCACATGCTTACCTTTTCAATTAATACCATTTTTCAACAAACCTTAGAAGCTTCTTGCAGATGTGTCTTCATCTACACCAAGCTCCTTAGTAAGCACAAGGAAAGATTAAAACTTGTTGTTTGCTATATAGCTTGCCAGGTAATATTTTTCCAACCATTCAGCGATTGGATCATAAAATTCATGATGGCCCTCTCCAAACCCTGAAATCCCGGAAAAGGTGAATTATCAACTAGAGGAGTGAGATCACGATGGGAATCTTGTATGGGAAAATAGCTTTGATCATTCTCACTAATCATGCCAAGACAGTGAGGACTTGCCATAACCATCAGTGAGGGTTGAAGTGCTGCACATGCTTGACAAAAATCTGAATAGAGAAATGTTGAACAATCAAGATCAACAACTATAATTGGATGTGTTGATGGGAAGATGATAAGTTAAATGATAATCACCAAAGATAGAAAAATGAACAGATGAGTTGATTGAAGCATCAAATTCATGTTTGTAATAAACGAAGAACAATTGATTTGAACAACCTTGCGAATGCTCTGAACAATCGAACCAAATTCTTTGTGAGCAAAATATGACAGACCACCTTCCTACAACTGGTGATAAATTGTACAAGCATCATAGTTATCAAAAGAGTTGAAAAAGGATGCCAGCACCACAAATACATGAGAAAAATTAGGACATGATGAATGGAGAATAATTTGATTCATGAGACAACTTGTGCATTCATTATCACTCAAGAGGATTTCTGGTGCGATGAGAGGATAGATTTGCAACATCGAATTCGCTAGAAGACCCATAAGCTAACCATTAAGGGATAAATTTGATAAGAATGATTCTTTCAGGCAAAGATAGTCCTTGAGATGATCAACTTCACAATTCCATGACTTTATGAGAGATGCACATTCCCAACCTGAGTTTGATGTGAGAGATTTGCATGAAGATGAATGAATTATAAAAGATTCTTGAATTTGGTTAGAAATAAAATCTTGAAAATTCAAAAGGTCACACCCGGAATACCAAACATTTTTCACAAAGAAAATTACATCAATTGAAACCATGTAAAGAAATGGATTGTACGAGAGAAACCATATCTAACTTGGTTCGAGGGGCTTACCAAAGTTGTGAGATCTTGACATAACCGTCAACAAAAGTTGAAGTGCCTCAACTTCCTGGCAAGTCCCAAAACTTCCCAGGATTGTACAATCACATTTTGAAGCTTGGACCATATCGTGCATGGTTTGAGGATAGATGCTATTGTTGGTTTCAGTAAGAGCATTTCTCATCGGATAGCATCCATCTCTATCACAGATTTTACCGGATTTTTCAAGTTCAACAACCAGATCGCTCAAGTCAGAAGACTCTTCTGATTGAAAATTCAAAGATAAATGAATCAGTGAGATCTGATGAGCAAGTTGATTTGAAGGGTTGTCCTCATGCAAGAGAAGATATGATGAGGGGTGGGAAGTGTTCTCTATGATTTGATTGTTTTCAATTTCATCATGGACATACTCATCGCCTTTTGTACATTGATGGGATAACTCATCAGATGAAGAAACAAAAGAGCATGGAGTACCTTCATCGTAAGTAGATGTGTTGCAAAAGGTAGGTCACAAGAGATAGTGAGGTAAAGAGGAAGTTTCAATGTGAGCATCTTCTTTGACCAAACCAGATTCTAGACCTAAATTAAAATCTTCATGAGAAATTGAAAGATCATGTGATGTGCTTGGGCATTTGTCATGACATACAACGATAGAGTCATCATCATTAGAATGATTACTACCCAAGGTTGGGGGTTGATTGAAAAAATTGATTGCAATGGATTCTCTACCGAGATTAGTAGATTCAGAATCATCCAAGAGTGGAAACTCATTATTTTGACATGGGAGATTCTGAAAAAAGAGAGGAAATATTGAAAGCATCTTCACCTTTATGCTCCTCTACATCCATAATGTGACTTCTTTGTACCTGATTGCAATTTGAGCTAGCAGCCTGAGGATCAAGAGAATTTGAAGAACTAGTTGGTGGAGAAAATCGATCAAGGAGGTCATGGTCTGGAG
>APFE031447072.1:240737-282505 GCA_000404065.3 Pinus taeda | reverse complement strand
CGACGGAATCGGGATCGAAATCCAAATTAGCTTTGAGACTAGAGTTGTGAACGGTGACATCATTTTGTTTAATGGAGTAGTGAGTCTTCACCGTAGGCTTCATGAGCCATTCTGGAATTTCCTCCATTGAATTTGAATCATGAAAAGTGGAAGAAGAATGAGAATATGGACTAGAGATTTGATTTGCATATTTCCCAGTGTTACAACCACTGCAAGGAGGGACCCGCATCAGGACAAGAAAGGGAGGAGGAGAAAGAACAAAAGGGGTAGTAAGCTCATCCTCTAAAATTTGAGGTGTCTCATGATTCACAAGAGTGGGAGGAGTAGAAAAATCAAGGGATTGAGGTTCACCGTATGAAGAGACAAGAACCAAGCGCTCAAACTATTGTTTCAATAAATCCCAATTCAGATGTTCTTTAGGAATTTCATAATAGAGGTGAAGTAATCAATAAGAAAAATCCTCAATTGATTCCTCAGGCTTCATTCTTAAAAGAATGATTCTTCCACAAACATCTCAATAGTTATACTTATCAAAGGCTTTATGAAGCTTCTTGGCAAGTTGGTCGAGTGAATGGATAGAAGCAATGGGTAATGTATGACACCATCGATTAACACAACCTTTGAATGTGACGACGAGTAATCTAGCCATGACATATTTGGAAAGTATTTTGTTAGAAAGACAAAGATAGACAACTTGAAATAGATGTTCATGAAAAGTTGATTTAGCCTCACCATCAAACTAAATTCGAACAGGTTATGAATAAATTCCACAAGGATGGTACAATTAATCTCTTTAGAAAAACATCCTAAGATTATGATTTGGGGAAGAGCCATTTTAAATAAGATATTCAAACCAAACTCAATGGGAATAGCCTGTCATTTGGCCCTCCTTCTAGCGCCATTTTGTTGATGGTGCTGGAAATTAGTCAACCAAGGGGATCTCCCCGATATGAAGTCCCAATTAGACATCACACCATTTATTGTAGGAGCCCCATCCAGTATAAAGGCCTGGTTTCCAAATCCTTAAATTTTTTCCTTGGCTCTAGCTATCAGCACAGGAGAGTGATGCAATGATGTCTTCAAAAACAAGGGAGGTGTACCTAGTGAGTGTGCAGTTGCAACTATTTCAAGTTTCTTCTACTGAAAAGGGGGGAGAAAAGTGAGCCTCTAAGTGATAGGTAATAGTACCAACTAGGAAGAGACACACATGAACCAGAAGGCTTTGTCTAACATCCAGCAGAATAGTCCACAGTGGATGCAACGGTTGTTACAACTGACAACTAAGGAAATATTTGTCTAGTATCCCGCGGAATAGTCCACAAGGATGGGACAACAATAACAACCATTACAACACATTCTCAATAAGATAAGCACTAAAATAACCGAAATAGTTCA
The DNA here is from genome assembly GCA_000404065.3 of Pinus taeda. Classification (NCBI taxonomy): domain Eukaryota; kingdom Viridiplantae; phylum Streptophyta; class Pinopsida; order Pinales; family Pinaceae; genus Pinus; species Pinus taeda. The sequence continues at coordinate 281,110 of APFE031447072.1, read as the reverse complement.
ACTATCTTAGTACATGTGAAAGCAAACATGAAATGCAAACGTCCAGTAAATAGTCTTAAAAATATTCGTAGTCCATGCATGAAGAACATGTTGGCCTTAAAAGGCTTATTTTATTAAGCAAAAATTTCAAGACACATGTTTACAATGTACATCACTAGCCCCAATAGTGGGACATTGGATCCACTCTTTTCTCCTCAAAGAACTAGTTGATCTCTCTAATGCCAGGTGGGAGGAGTGAAGGTGAAAGTCCCTTGCTCATACAATGAGGGGATATATATAACCAAGGGGTGATGCTTCCCCTTTGTGACTCTTTGACTACCCTCCTGACTGTTCAAATTGCTATGGCTTTTCAACTTACACGACTCTCCATATTCATGTTTTTTCTTTGGACTTTCACTTTACAATGAATACAATATAAATGGTCCACAATAATGATGTGGCATATGATAGCCTGTGACAAGAGATGACATGAAACTGCTGATATGAACTAATAGAATAGTATGGCCATGCCAAGAGATTATTGTTGTTGTGAATGATGTCTACTTGAGAATACTCTTGTCTTCCACCTCCTGATGGCTTGGTGGTAGGAATCTTCAATGATCTTAAGTCTAGGGTTGTGGTTGCAAGTTGGTTTCCCTTTGTTTTTTCTTGATAGATCAGCTTGCATGCTCAGCTACAAGAATTTCCTTTGCATGCATTCCACCTTCATCTCATTCTTCATCATCCCTCAAGGTTCTTGTATCTACAATTCACTCATGACGAGACGACATTAGCCCGAAAACATCCTAGCCTAAGATAATGTATTCAACTTCAAAGATTGAGCAAAAATTGAGTTACAGGTCGGAGAGGGAGGCTCAATGGTTGTGCATTGCGCATTCCCAACATCCAGGGTTGAGGCTTGAGGCTTGGAACTGCGCAATTCGCAGTCCATGATAGGCTTAAAGGATGTCTTTTGTGCAGATTTGGAGATGAGTGAGTTTGGCTTAAGGGATCATTGTGGAAGATTTTTGCGCAATTCGTGAGAGTAAGGTTTACTAACTTCTATGCATTTCTGTGAGATAGTGGGTCAGGATGAGGGGAGGACCACTGAAGGAAACTTCTACGTAGTTTTGAAAGGGAAGGTTGATTGAAAGGATTACGCAATTTTGGAAGGGAAGGTTGGGTGTTGACTCAGGAATTGCACAGTGCAGCAGCCCTAGAGGGCAGGAACTGCACATTGCGTAGATACAAGGTTCAAGGTTAGAATTCGCTGACTAGAACTGTGCAATGCGCATTCCAGGTAGCCTAGATGAAACCAAGTTGAAGGGTCGGGGAGCTTCTTCAGAAAAGTCTAAGTGTTGGACCAGTGAGACTAACAGGTGAAGTGATGAAGCTTCGACTGTGTCCTAACACTTAGAATATTTGACGACTCAACAACATTGATCACCCATGACACATGAACAACACTCTCACTTGCATGTGACGCTTCATCACTAGCTATGACAGGTGTGACACCTAAAATAGACTTTATGACGACCCTAATGATACTTGTGCAAAAACACTCAAAACTTTGTGAATGAGTGTGAAAGGTGATTAAATGATTAGGAAAACTCGTAAACACAAAGAAAAGCCCTTAGAACCACCAGAATGAGCTTATGCATAAAGTGTAAATGCCATCATGCAAAAAGATGACATCTTTCCTATCTTGCGAAAGGGAGAAAAACACTAAGTGAAAACACATGGAATGACTTTCAGCGTTTGCGACCATACATGTCATTGAAGGAATAATGATATGAAAATGGTAAGTTGTCCTTCATACTATACTAAGAGGTGCATTTCAACTTCATGAAAGATGTGCTTTGTTTTCGTACCTACCCTCAAAAGGGTTGTGAATCAAATGGAGTCTTCATTCATTCCTGATCTTTGATCTTCTATCGTACCCCAAGGTTTCTTGGTCTTCTTATCTAATGATTATATTTTCTCCTTGGCTCCTTAAGTGTCATCTAGCATGTCCTCCTTCTTCATCTCCTTCGTAATCATCTCGCAATAGTGTAATATAGTACTTGCATCTGAAACTCACTCATGATGAGACGACATCAATCAGAAAACCCCTAGCCTAAGATAGAGCACTTGAATTCATGAACTAGGTCAGGACTCAGTGACAGGTCAGGGGAGAAGACCCAATGACTGCACAATTATACAGTTCAAGAAGCCAAGGGTTAAGCTTGATCACTTAGACTACGCAACACGGGCCAGACTGAGGGAAATTTTTGCACATTCCTCACTGAGGAAAAATTTTGCGCAGTGCCCACCAAAGGACATAATTGTGTAGTTTAATCAGGCAGTGGTTGTTGTGAGTTGGGGCCCTGGGAGGAAAAACTGTGCATTTTCAAGAGGCAAGGGAGAGGGACTAGGCAACTGATAGGCTTGAGGGACAGAACTATGCAGTTCCTAGAGGCAGTGAGTTCACACTAAAGGAAGGAAACTGGAGGAAGCACCTGCACAATTTTGGAGGCCAAGGGATGCTAGGATTTCTATGCATTGCGCAGTTCCAGTAGGAAAGGAAAAAACTTGAGGTTTGCAGATGTGAAGTGCGCAGTTTAGGAAGGTTGGATGAGGCTGGGTTACTAGGAATCCTCCGAAATTTGGCTGTGTGGGATCAGTGGAACCGATATGAATAGCGATAGAACATGATTTTGACCACACACTTGAACACTTAGTGATACAACATAGATCATCCAGAACATACAAAACATACTTCGCTTAATGCAACAACCTTTGTGCAAACTTACGACAAGTGCAGCCCCGTCGATATACTTTGTAAGGATAATGACGACACTTGTGTAATAGTGAGTGAAACTTTGGAAATGAGTGTGAAACATGTCTATATGATGATAACAACTCACCTTCACAAATATTTCCCCTTGAAGCAAACTGAAACTCCCCTTTGCGTGACAAGTGATAATTCCCTTGCTCGAAGACGACACTTTCTATATAAAGATAAAAGTGTGAACGACACTTGATATTCAAGAAGGGGGCTTGAAATGATCAACTCGCCAATAAGTGAGTAAGGAACAACCTATCATAGGATCCACGGTAGGCTCCAAAATTTTAATTTAGGACAAAATTTTGGAGGGTGTTGAAGCCGATACAACAAGGCTACAACCATACAAAGAAATATGACTCAAGCAACAAAAGAATGACAAAAAATTAGCACCCAAATATTGTGGCCATTATAAGGTGTTGCAGAGGATCAGAACTACCTACATATTCACAAGTACATCCAATTTTCCATGTTTCTTGCTCAAAGAAGGTCATCGTGGAAAAGATCTCAGTCCAAACCATTTTATCAAATATTGATGAAGACAGGAAAATAATATTAGAACCAGAAACAATCCTTGAGATAAGGATTAAGAGGCTATTAAACTGAGCAAAGACTGAGTACCTTATCAAATGGAAGAACCCACCAATGGAAGAGGCAACATGGGAAGATGAAATACTCATTTTGAAACACCCACATTTAATTAATTGTTGAGGACAACACTTGTTTCAAGGGGAGAAGCATGTTAAGCACTAAAAAAAGGCCCATGTTAACCCTACAACCCCTTATTAGGCCCTAGATATTGATTAATTACATTTCTATAGTTATATTATTAGGTCAACTAGAACCTTTCATTGTACCATTTCATCATAATTGTACCCTTTGTATCATATCTATATAATATATATATATATATATATAGAGATAGTATATAGATAGATATATATATATATATATATTATATATAGAGAGAGAGAGAGAGAGAGAGAGAGAGAGAGCCTTAGGATCATCTTATATTGTGTTATTCATTGTATTAAGGTGCATGGTTTATAACAATCTATCAAGAAGCACAAGTATTCCAAAATAACTTAACCAAAGTATCATGCATGCTCTTACCTAACTTCTTACTTTATATGTTTGGGATGAAATGATTCTTCACAATATCAAGAATGATGCTCTTCACCTTGGCTTCCTTCTTTTGATAAGCAACCATTTGTGCTAGGATTGGTAGGTGTTGATCAATTCAATTACTCTAGAATTTTGTTATATTTAATTTATCAATATGGGTATGTAAACTTGTGAAGTGTAATGCGAAATATATGCTAGGATTTGGCTTTTAATCTATTTAATAAAAATTGACATTAAAAATAAATATTAGTCTATGAAAAACAATTGACAACTAACTAACTTAATATAATCATGGTTATAAAACACTTATAGACCCTCATAACCATGTATAAAAATTTAATGATTTAGAGAACAAACTTCTTTAAAGATTTAGATTATAATTTTTTGTAGTTTTAAAGATTAATTCATATTCAATCGGAAAATCTGTGTGATTAGCCTTCATTATTAACACACAAAAGCAAAGAAAATTCACACTATTGAATCAATTCAAAGCACACTGCAATAAATAAACCTAAGTGATCATTGTGTTCTAACTATTCTTTGGTTATAAACTTTGTTGAAACTATTATTAAAGCTTTTAAACTATGAGTTGTGAGAAAGAATTAATAAAAACATAGTATTATCTCTATGAACAAAGAAGAATGAAAACGAAGGAAACTACAATATTAAAGGGAATAAAACTCATCCAAATGAGAAGCAATGTGTTTCCTAACATAGGGGGCCCTCCTAGTTGGGTCGCACGCGTTAAGAAACTTCAAAACTTGTAATTATTAGTTCAAATTACACCATAATATGCATTTATGCACGGGGATGATATAACTCCAATGGATCGAGACTATATTAAAAGTATAAAGTTCATACAATAAACTCAACTTTTGCCTTATTGTCTCTCTATTAATTTCCCACAAAAATTGGCAACTACTTAGTGAATGACTGAAAACTGAAACCAAATTCACTTCACCAAGATACATAATTTATTAATTGATAAGTAGTGGAATATAAATTCTGAGATTAAAACACAGTAACACAAATTTACACACTTGATTTTTTGGAAACCCAACTAGGAAAACCCTCTTCTTTGTTGTAGTATTTTATTGATTGAGAAATTGAATCAATTACAAGGTAATCTGTTTCACTGAGAACAAATATGTTCTCTTTTGAACTAGCCTAAAATACCTTGTGAATACACTGGCCCAGCTCCTACTACCTTGTAGTCTACTTGGCCCTATTTCCTTGTGCACGTGCCTCTATTTCCTAGCACAAAGATCCTTCTATTCTTTAGGACGTAACTCCTAAATCATAGTGCAGAATTGCCTCCTATTTCTTAGTGCAATTCTACCATAAGAAAGCCTCCTAAATACGCACTCCACAAGCAAAGAGATCTATTACACAAAACTTTGTGCACTCAACAATGAATAACTTTATTCCTTCGTCCTTCCTTCATATATTCTTTCCATGCTAAAATTGGCAAGTAAAAATTTAGAACTTGTGTGGTTGAAAAGTTAACTGAGTTTGAATTGGTTCTCTCTCCAATTATAACTAGATTCACAACTCGTCCTTACTTTAATCAATGAATAAAGCTCCAGCACGTTCTATCTTCTCTCATAACTGCCACTTGATCTTGTAGTCAAACTGAAGAAGGATCCATGTAACTAATTGTCCAACACTACGCATGAACTTGTGAATATTATTCTCACAAACTGGAAATAAACTCACCATCTCCATGAACTCACTCCATAGCCAAATGAAAGACAAACTAGTGGTATTTTTGGCTAAGGTACGAGCCATAGAAGACCTTCCACTCGCTACAATTTTCAACACTCCTTCCTAGTGAGAAAGGGATTTTGTACAACTCCCAACTTGTCTCTAAAATAGACGAAATTGCATCTTTCCAATGCCTTGGTCAATATATATGTTATCTAATCCTAGGTTGGAATGTACGATAGCTTCACTATCCCTTTCTTCACACAATCTCTGAGATGATGATACATGATCTTGATATGCTTGGAGTGATCATGAAACATTAGATTCTCAGAGAGCTTAGTGCAACTTTGATTGTCACAATGTATCACAATAGGCTCCATCCCCTCACTCAAATGTCCTACAAGCAACTTCCTCATCCATATAGATTTAGACACCGCCAAACTAGCAGAGCCATGTACTCAGCCTCTGCTAGACTGAGTGTAATTGATCTCTACTTCCTGCTAAACCAAGAAAGAGAGGCTGACCCAATGTTGAAGAAGGAACCTAAAGTACTCTTTTGATCTGTGGAGCATCCTGCCCTATCTGCATCTGTGAAGCCCTCAAGCCTTACTCCATCGACCCGTCTGTACCACAATCCATAATTTTTGTGCCTCTAAGATACCTCAAAACATGCTTTCACAACAACCTAGTGAACTTTGGTCATTTACATCATGACCTAACTCCACCGATTTACTCCAAAACAAATATCAGCCGATGTTTTGCCCAAATACATCAACAACCTAATGAGCTTCTCATATAATGTAGCATATACTTGCTTTGTTATGCTAGCATCCACCTCTCCTCCAGTTTGTGACTAGAGGCATGGAAATGGGCTTGCAATCCTGCATATGAAACCTCTTGAGAATCTCCTATGTGTACTTTCCCTATCCCAAGAATATCTCACCATCACTCTGCCAAACCTCCAATCCAAGGGAATAGCGCATAATCCCTATATCCTTCATATCAAACTCCCTTGCAAGGTCTGCGTTGCAATCCTGAATCAAGTTATTTGCTCTTGTCAGTATAAAACTGTCAACATAGAGCACTAGAATGAGTAGAAGCCCTCCAACCATGATGTAATATAGGTTGGGATCTGCCTCACTCTTAATGAAGCCCAATCCTCGAAGGTAGTTGTCAATACAAGTGCACCATTCTCTCGAAACCTGCTTGAGCCCATAAAGATCTCTCTTTAGCCTGCACACATGCATGTCTCTATTGAATTGCTCAAACCCCTTTGGTTGCTCCATATAGATCTCCTCCTCAATAACCTCATTGAGGAATGTTGTCTTCACATCCATCTAGTGGATCTTCCACCCCATTTGTGTTGCAAGTGTCAAAATCATCATGATGGATGAATACCATGCTATTGGGGCAAATGTCTCATCATATTCTATGTGCTACCAAACCTGTTGAAAGGTTGCCTCCTCATAACAAGAAGGCTCTATGTCCAACAACTCGGTCATCATTTCCATATACCCAGTGTACCTTTGTGGCTACTTTCTCTGCCTAAACATAGAGCTAGGAGCTTCAACGTGCTCTTGGGCATCCTGAATCAACATGTCGACCCACTAGGTTCGCTTCCTCCATGTGTTAGAAGTCTTTAACTGAGTAGTTACATGCTCTAATCCTGGCCTGTCCTCCTCATAATCCTGATATGCATCATTTTGTGCGGCCCTCTTACCACCTGTATGAGACTCAATTTGTGATCCTAGTTGAGGCTCCTCCTCAGGTACTCCAACCTGCTCTCGCTCTAAGGACCCCCTCAAAGCTTTGTCCTCCTCAAACATCATGTCCCTCCTAATAATTATCTTCTTGAGTGATGGAATATACACCCTATACACTTGAGATGTCTCATTATAACTCAAAAAAATACCCTTCTTTGTTATGGGCTCTAGTTTCTTCCTACTATCTTTGGACACATGGTGATCAGGTGATCAAATTTTAGCTCGAAAATGAAAGTGCCCAGAAAGTCTTGAAACTGGCGTCAAGTTGAAATGCTCGTCGTTTTGAATCCAACAACGTTTGTTTCACCTACATCTGACATGGTATGCTCAAGTTATTGTGTTCTGATCATTTGGCCCAACAACTAAAAATTAAGCAGGTATGTTGACTGGGTGACTGTACAGTTGAGTCAGTAGGGTGATCGTGTAGGTACGGACCAACTGGGTGCCGACACTTGGCAGGTTCTAGTTCGTCGATTTTTTGTTGTTTTGATTGGTTGGGCATGGACCAATGAAATGTTGCCATGTGGCCCAATCAGGGGCTACCATGTGGCACCTCAAGAGCATATTAAAATTTTGGGTATGGTCGGATAGAGCCCAGGGCAGGATCGAACCCCTGACCTCAACTCTAACATTGCAGTGCCTTACCACTAGGAATCACGATGGTTCTTATAAAGCTATGGTCCAAACCTCTATATAAAGTTCCACTGGAGCGTTAATGGGGTAAGGGGTCATGGCTAAGCTCATGGTCCCTGGTCACCACACCCCATATAACCATGGGAACAACGACCAAGGGGCTCGAGGCTTAGCCCCAGCCCATGGTCACTAACCACTACAAGAACCACAAATGGAGGACCTTTGGTGCCGGCGGAGCGGGGAGGTTGGGTATAGCCCTAGGTTCCAATCACTTAGGCGCCATAGAACCGTGTCAAAGTGCTCATCCGGAGGGCGCTAGTGAAGGGGGGCAATCTAGGCCATATGCCCTTTCACGTGATTCAATGCGCGGAGAAAAAGGGGCTTTGATGGTAAGGATGGGTCGTTGGCCTGGCCCTCAACCCCATGGGCACCTATATGGCCATCGTCCCTACACATAAGTGGCCTAGACCAGCAGAGGTGGGCGGTTAGGCCTAGCCCACAGCCTTATGGCGCCAACATGATGACAATTTCTGCGCACAGGGGTTATTGGGAAATTCAATTGTCCAAAAAATTGCACTAGCGAAGGGCAGAATTATTGCCTCGTTAGTGGAAAATAGAGCGGATTTGTAGGACAATTAGTCTGTTGGTCCAATTTGTAGGATAGATAACAACAAAACTACATGGGGAGCTTGTAGAGCCATATCTTTATGATTTTTCAGTGTTTTGGAGCTCAAGAAGAGTCTACCTAGGGGTTTTTGGACATTCTAGATCCAATGGTGATATCTATTTTCTGATTTGATCACAACTAAATGAACTTTTTGTAGGTTCAAGTTCATGGGTGTATGGATCAATCAGGTTTTCGAAGCAGTGCTTGAAGGTGTTTGAGCATGGAGAAAACCTTGTAGGGGTTTTGTTAACTTCAAAAGTCTATGACAACAGCTATTACTTGAAGGGCTCAGCTCAGGTTTACCTTTCTCATTGTGTCATGTTGAGGAAAGCTTGTTTTTCTCTTCAATGTGGAATTGAAGTGCTTTCATGCTCATGTGAGCTCATTTTCAGTTGGAGTATAGGTTCTTTGTAGGAGACACCTTGTGTTGTTGTTTTAAGTGAGAGTTCTTTGTACGAGAACATTTCCTTGAAGGGGAAATAGCCACATGTTTCATCAACAAACTTTTATCTACTCCTTTTTCCACTGAATATATGGAGCGGTCTAGCTATGTTGGCAGGCCCGGAGATGTAGCCTAGGAGGGGTGAACTCCGTCACCAAATCTTTTGTTCTACTATTCATGTATGCATGTATGAGTTATGTGATGTTGTGTTACTTATGTTTAAATTTACATGTGAAGACTAACCCATAACTTGAAGAGAACTTTTGGAAAACTTGTTTTATGTTAAGATCCATTTTTCCTTGCAAAGCATCAGAACGATCCTTGTTTGTTTTTGGAGAAGAGGAAATTGACTACCTCCTCCATTTTCAGATCACATGGAAGTAAAATTTTATGCCAAAGATATGAAAGTGTGAAACATCAGGCTTCGTTACTTTGAAAGCCTCCTTTGGTGTAACTCGTCCAAGCACCTTGTGTGGACTCTTGTTCTGTAAAAATATTGTAGTCTTGCATGCCTCTACCCATAAGAACATAGACAATCCCTTATCATACAACATGGTCGTGGTTACTCCAACTATGTTGTGGTTCTTTCTCTCATCCACTCCATTCTGCTGAGGGTTATGGGGTGTTGTTAGCTCTCTTCTAATGCCCTCCTTGGCACACAAGTCCTTGAAGGCATTGGAGATATATTGCCTACCATTGTCACTCCTCAGTGCTTTGATCTTATTCTTGGTATGGTTTTTTACTAAGGCCTTAAACTCCATGAACTTGGTTAAGACCTCATCCTTATTCTTCATAAAAATAATCCAATTTTTCTGATAAATATCATCAATAAAAGTAACATAATACATGTTTCATAAGTGATGGAGAAGAGAAGGTCCTACATACATCTGAATGCACCAACTCCAAAATCCCTTTGGCTCTATTGTCTCGGCCCTAGAAGGATATCTTAGAATAATTTCCAAGCGTGCACCCCTTGCACATTCCATCCTTATCAAGACTATATTGTGGTAGCCCTACGGCTATCTGCTATAGGATATTTAGTGCCTCATTGTGCAAGTGTCCCATGTGCCTGTGCCAAAGTTCTCCTACATCTCTGTTATGACCACTTGTTTCCTTGCTGCTCAAGGTTGTGCATCTATCAACCTGTAACTTGTATATATTCTTCATCCTCACACCTATCTGCTTCACTGATCCAAAAGATAGATGCTTGAGGTAAGCCTTACCTCTGTTGAAGATATCATCATAACCCTTCTCCTCTAGGGTTTCCATAGAAACAAGGTTCTTCTTCATGCCTGGAACATAGGGAACATCTCTGAGATGGAAAGAGCTCTCAGACTCCCTCTCAAAGCTGACAGTACCGACTCCCCTAGTCATGTACATGCCATTATCTCCTAGCTCAATATGAACTTGCACGTCCTTCTCCTCTAACTGGCTAAAATACTCCTTGTTCCCAGTCATATGGAAGGATGCTCCAGAATCAATATACCACGTGTTTCTCCCTATTGAGCTTGCCATGCAAGATATCAATGAGAAGTCTTTCTCGAGCTAGAAAGCAAACCCATCTAATTCAGTTAATGCAGCCACATGATCCTTACTAGACCCCTTCTTCTTGTTAGGACACTTTATAGCATAGTGCCTAAAATCATGGCAATGGAAGAACTTGATCTTGCTTAGATACTTCATATTCTTCTTTCCCTTCAAACTGGTCTTGGCCTTTCCTTTTCCCTTCTTTCCCTTGGCCTTGTCACCTTTGCTTGTCAGGGCAAAGTTATCCTCGTCCTTTATCTTCACTAATATACCATCTCTCGTCCCTCTTCGGATTTCTTCTTGAATGCAATCACTCTAGTATCTTTCCCAACAGGGAAAAAATTCTTTACCACTCACTGCATCTTAGAAACAATACCAAGATTCATGGAATCCCAAAAGTGCAAGACTAATAAGGTATTTTTTTTTCTATTGTCTCACCCACACCATCTATCTCATCCTGAACCTTAGTGAACTTTGAAATATATGTGATAATGGGCTCTCCTTTGCTCATCCGGATACTTCTCAAGCTAGCTTCCTGACATCACTGGAACCCTGATGCAAATCTAAGATGGATTTAAACATCTTAAATGTTGTCTTCTTCCCATGGATATGAGAGATGATATGGTCCTTGACCCATTCTATAATGATCCTCCTCGCCTTGATATCATTCTTGTTATGTTGGGCCAACTGTTGGGGACCTTGAGGTGGCACTAAGCTTGCTTTATAAACTCAAACACCCCATGATCTTCCAACACTACTAATATGCACTCATTCCATGAGCAGAAGTTAGAGGCTCACTCTAACAGTGATCTACCCCCAATGCTTGAACTGAAATCTTGCTTATCCCAAGAACTGCGTCTTCAAAACTCTGATCTACGCTCTTCACTAATGATCAACTTTGTGTTGGTATTTATACTAATCTCTAGTTTTATACCATGTTAATTTTCCACGAAATTCTGCAACTACTTAGTGAATAACTAAAAACAAGGCAATTGAAAACTGAAACCAAATTCACTTCAGTGAGATATAGAATTTCTTAACTAATGAGCAATAGAATAAAAAAGCAAAGATAAAAACACAGTCACACAAATTTACACACTTGATTTCTTGAAACCCAACTGGGAAAACCCTCTTCTTTGTTGTAGTATTTTATTGATTGAGCAATTGAATCATTACAAGCTAATTTGTTTCACTAGAAACAAACTTGTTCTTTGTTTAACTAGCTTGAAACACCATGTGAATACACTGACCCATCTCTTGCTTCCTTGCAATCTATCTGGCCCTATTTCCTCGTGCACAGGCCTCCCATTTCATAGTGCAAAGATCCTCATGTTCTTTATGACGCACCTCCTAAATCCCAGCGCAAAATTGCCTCCTATTTCTTAATGCAATTCTACCACAAGAAAGCTTCCTCAATATGCACTCCACAAGCAAAGAGATCTCTCATACAAAACTTTGTGCACTCAATAATGAATAAATTTGTGCCTTCATCCTTCCTTTATAGATTCGTTCCATGCTAAAATTGGAAAGTACAAATTTAGAATTCATGTGGTTGACAAGCTAACTGAGTTCAAACTTGTTCTCTCTCCAATAATAACTTGAGTCACAACCCGTCCTTACCTCAATCAATGGTTGAAGCTCCAACATGTTCTATCTGCACTCATAACTATCACTCCATCCTGTAGTCAAATTGAAGAAGGATCCACGTAATTGATCCTCCAACACTATGCATGAACTTGTGAATATTATTCTCACAAACAAGAAATAAAATCACTATTTCCATGAACTCGCTCCATGGTCAAAGGAAAGACAAACTCATGGTCTTTCTGGCTAAGGCACGAGCCAGAGAAGACCTTCCACTCGCTATAATTTTCAACACCCTCCTCAAAGGAACTGCAATATTTATAGAGTTTAAAACAACAGACTCATAATCCTATTTTTATCGTTCAAAGTAATGATGACTCAAAGTTTCATTTCTATAGTTTAGTACATAGTAATGATGATCAGAGTTTTGTAGATCTTGGAGATTGCATAGTTGACCACCGTAAGCATGAATTTCACATCATTTAATCTCATTCATAATATCGTGTGCTTGATCCTCTTGTTGAAGAAAGTGTAACTAAGTTCGATCTTCATAATGACACAAGCCAACGTAAATGATGTAATTTGTATCTAGCAAATTTTTGTGTCTTTGAATCATGGGTTTCATGATCAAAATATTTGTTTTAGTAGCTCTCATTATGAGCTCTTGGCTAGGTGATAGGTTGTGTCATTTATGTAAATGTGTACACTTGAAAAATGTACAAGTATGACTCCAAGATCAAGGGCAGAATCATGTGACAATACTCCTTCAAAGGCAAGAACAAAAGGTTATAAAATGACCCGTCCAAACAAATTCAAAAAGGAAGCAATGTATTTATTTTAGCATAAAATATATTTCTAAATGAATGGTCAAGTTAGCTTGAAGTCGGCCTAGAGACAGTTCACGTCAGCTTGGAGTGAAGGCCTCAAAACTCTATAAATAGGCCTCTCCTCACCCATTCGAATCATCACTTGTTTGGGGCCCCATTCCATGTGAAGGTTACTGTTCGAGGATGCGAGGACAAGGAGAAGAGAGGAGCTGCAGTCAAGACTGTCCATAATCATAGTCAAAGCCACAGAAGTCTGCCACACGTATGAAGTTAGGGGCATCATCCAATCTACCCTCATCACCAAGGAAACATCTTGTTTTTGGGTCTGTAGAAGAATTCTAGCTAGTGGAGCAAAGTTTTTGAGGGGCTAGAAGAGCCCTATATCCCTCACGCGCGAAGAAGCAAGTCTTATTTAGGGATGCATTATAGTCCTTAAGTATCTTCATGTAAAGGTGATGCTTAAAGCATAAAAGATCTTGGTCATACATCAAGGAGAAGATGAAAAGACAGCGAAGTTAAGGAGGAAGATATAAGTGATAGTAGTCCTCTCACACATGCGAAGATAGCTTTACATTAGTAGTTAGGGCTGGAGTGATCAACCTATTTAATCATCTCATGAAGGTATCAAGTTCTCATGATTTGACAAGGATTCCATCCTGGGCAAGTGAAGACTAGGAAAAATCAAGAAGAGAGAAGGAAGTTAATCTTATCATCTAAAGGTTGCAGATCTGATATATGGTGCAGCAAGTCAGAGGCAACAACAGCATAAGATTCTAGCCTTGATCTTGGAGTCACTTGGTCTCAAGGGTCTTTGTATTGGTCCTGGAAATTTTATCAAGAGAAGAAACTATAAGAAGAATTACCTTGGGTTTTCCTCTCAGGTTTGGAGAGGTTTTGCCCTGACTGCTGCCTATATCTTGTGTTATTGTTCTTTTGTTTATTATGCATGGTAGTTGGTTGATGAAGTTAATAGTCATTAACATATAAAAATTCATGGTTTTTGAATTGTTCAAAGTTTGGAATCACTTCACAAGCAGTTATCATAATAGAGAAATCATTAACATTACAAGCCATTAGATTTCTCAACATGGTATTAGAGGGAGGTTGGTAGCAGATCAAGAAAGGGATGATATAGAACATTCAGAAGAGGTAAGGCAACGAAGTTGAAGGCAAAGCAAGATTCAAAATTCAGATTCACATTTTGAAACTCCAAGATCTTTCAAAGTGATGGATCTATAATCCTCTTACCTCAGTTAAACAGAAGATCCTCGAGGATAAGGCAAGCAGATCTCGGGTTCTCTAGCAGTCAAGTGTAATCAATCTTCCTCAAGATCCTTCAAGGAAGCCATCTACAATCAAACTTCAATGATCACTACATCAAGTAAGTATCTTATTGATTTGAGCAAATCTAATCGTGAAAAGGATGTCTTCTTGCAAGGAAAGTAATAAGTTAGTTGGGGTTGCCAACTTCCTTGCTTGGAAGAAGAGGATTGATCTCACTTTGAAAGAACAAGAAGTTATTGACTATGTAAAAAAGAAAATTGTTGCTCCTTCTAACAATCAAGAACTAGCCAAGCATAACAAGAACGAAGTGAGAGCTCAAAAGATTCTCATATAATCTATTAAAGACTCTATGATTCCTTGTGTAGCCAAACTTGAAACAGCGAAAGATATGTATGACAAACTGATAGATTTATTCTCTGTCAGCACTGCAGGAGAAGGGATCTCTTTGAGGAACGAATTATACAAAATGAATATCAGCAAAGAAGAAGGTATAACTTCATATTTCATGTTGGTCTCTAAAATAAGAGATTAGCTGCAGGAATGAGGAGAAATCATGTCTAATCAAGAGATGACTACGATAGTGCTGAATGCATTACCTGAGGAGTGGGGAAACTTTATAGTAAGCATATGCGCCAAGAAGGAGGCATCCTCACTCAATGATCTATGGGAAATATGCAAAGTGGAAGAAGCACGATTAAAGGCCAAGGAAGATATTGAAGTTGGATCCAAAGAGAAAGCATTCGCTACCGGGTTTAAAAGAAAAGGGAAGTTCGGAAAGTTTGAAAGATCTAGCCACTAGCAACATCCTAAGAAAGACATGTCAAACATCCAATGCTTTGAATGTCACGAATATGGACACTACCGAAGAGATTGTCCCAAGCAAAATAAGAATGGCAAGAGGAAGTATGAAGTAGCTCATGTCACTCGGGAAACAAAAGATAATGAAAATAAGTTGAAGAAGGAGGAATCTGAGGATCTTTACTACAATTAAAATACCACCACCTGTTTTTCTTTCATAGGTCTTAATTAGTGTAGCATGTTGTGAATCATGAACATTCTTATGTGTTATTTAAATAACTCTTTTAGAGAATGAACTGATTATGGATTTGGTAACATCCATGGATGAAACTATTGATGAATTATTGATGAATGAGGATATGTTGAATCCTATGGAAATATTGTTAATGGTTATGATTAATGTACATTGTATTTCTTTATGTAAGGATTCTAGGTAGAAATGAAATTATTATGTGTAGGAAATTCTAAGATGAGAACATCTTGGTTGTCCGAATTATTGAAGAATTTCTACAAGAAAATATCCTCTGTAAAGAATCCAGGTCAATGGTACTTATCTACTACACTGCAAGTCAAAGATCCCTGAAGAAATCTGCTGCAAGAATCATGATATAATTCACGACAAATGAGGTATGTATATTTTGTTTGATATTATAATAGCATGTCACATGGTTGCAGGTAGCATGGATCAAGCATGATCAAGATCTCCTCCTCTGAAAGGTTTAAAGATGAAATCAACATAATATGTCATCATAATATGGTATGAGGTAGTTGGTGACCATTGAAGAACTATAAGAGTTCCTGGGAATGAAAGACATGAGAATGAAAGAGATCATGAGACATGCAACCATGACGAAGGCAATCAACATCTTGATGATCAGGAACACTTGACTAAGAAACCTCATAGAATGATGTGAAAACTTTGATGGAAGTCTAAAAATATGAGGACCCTTGACAATAGATATCATTGAGAGATGTGTCAACATGAATGCAGAATTATTGATGCTTACTAAAAGATGTCACTGGAAGAAGGCCATCACCAAAAGCTAGTATGTGATTTGTTTTTGGTGTTTGAACTCTTGGAAAAGTCTGGGTATGTGCAGAGGATCAAGGAAAGCAGAGTTGTGAAGGATGTCACAACTACGTACCTTGTGATCCAAAGCAATCATTGTTGAAGAAAAGTGAAGACAGATGAGCCCCGGATGTAAAGCCAAGGAGGATCCTTTTCGGGAAACGAAGGAATGACATAATGAAGATGGATGGTTGAGCCCTACATATGAAGGAATTGATGACATCGAAGTCTTAAATCGTCAGTGAACTAGAAGACCCTATAAAGCACTGATGATAGAGTCCCAAGGTAAGAGGGAGCTATGGGACGTTCCTATGAGCAAAGGAACTCAAGCAAGTTTCTAAGAAAAGAGAAACTTGGAACTCATCCCTGATTAAGAGGGAGAGTTAGACACGACATTCTTGTCTTCAGTTTGGAAGAAAGAATGGAGGATTGTGTGATCATCTGGCATCCGACATTTTTGGAGGATGTGGTAGGGCATCCAAGACAAGAGCAAGCAAGAGGATCGATATTCTTGAGGGTTGGGAACCCAAGATGAGAATAGTCCTAATAGGGCATACTCGGAGAACACTCGGGTGGGTATGACCCCAAGAGAGAAAATGATGATGCGTTTCTATCATTGATTGGTCTCGCCAACATTTTGTGCTATGATCTAAGTGAGAGATAGAGTTGTTAGTCAAGGCCTTCCTAAATGGAAACAATGTTGGTTGAAATTATGCTATAACAGATGGATTGCAAATCCGATCTTCTTATGAGAATTCTTTTGTGAACTTGAAAAATTGTCCAAGGACCATGTATGTATGAATACCTCCCTAGTTAAGAGGGAGTGTTGAAGAAAGTGTAACTAGGTTCAGTCTTCATAATGACACAAACCAATGTAAATGATGTAATTTGTATCTAGCAATTTTTTGTGTATTTGAATCATGGTTTCATGATCAGATTATTTGTTTTAGTAGCTCCCATTATGAGCTATAGGCTAGGTGATAGGTTGTTTCATTTATGTAAATGTGTACACTTGAAAAATGTACAAGTATGACTCCAAGATCAAAGGCAGAATCATGTGACAATAATCCTTCAAAGGCAAGAACAAAAGGTTAGCAAATGACCCCTCCAAACGAATTCAAAGGAAGCAATGTATTTTTTCAGCATAAAATATATTTATAAATGAATGGTCGAGTCGACTTGAAGTCAACCTAGAGACAATTCACGTCAGCTTGAAGTGAAGGCCTCAAAACATTATAAATAGGCCTCTCCTCACCCATTCGAATCATCACTTGTTTGGGGTCTCATTCCATGCAAAGGTTACTGTTCGAGGATGTGAGGACAAGGAGAAGAGAGGAGCCATAGTCGAGACTGTCCATAACCACAGTGAAAGCCACAGAAGTCTGCCACACATACAAAGTTAGGGGCATCATCCAATCTGCCCTCATCACCAAGGAAACATCTCGTTTTTGGATCTGTTTTGAAAGCGAATTTGTGAGAAGAAGTATGGCTGGTGCAGCGAAGTTTTTGAGGGGCTAGAAGAGCCCTATATCCCTCACGCATGAAGAAGCAAGTCTTATTTAGGGCTGCATTACAATCCTTAAGTATCTTCATGTAAAGGTTATGCTTAAAGTATAAAAGAGCTCAGTCATACATCAAGGAGAAAATAAAAAGATAGCGAAGTTAAGGAGGAAGATACAAGTGATAGTAGTCCTCTCACATGCGAAGGTAGCTTTAGATTAGAAGTTAGGGCTACAGTGATCAGTCTATTGAATCATCTCATGAAGGTCTAAAGTTCTCATGATTTGACAAGGATGCAAGAAGAGAGAAGGAAGCTAATCTTATCATCTAAAGGTTGTTGATTTGATCTATAGTGCAGCAAGTCAGAGGAAACAACAGCATAAGATTCTGGCCTTGATCTTGGAGTCACTTGGTCTCAAGGGTCTTTATATTGGTCCTGGCAATTTTATCAAGAGAAGAAACTATAAGAAGAATTATCATGGGTTTTCCTCTCAAATTTAGAGAGGTTTTTCCCTGGCTTCTACCTATATCTTGTGTTACTATTCTTTTGTTTACTATGCATGGTAGCTAGTTGATGAAGTTAATAATCATTAACATATAAAAAATCATGGTTTTTGAATTGTTCCAAGTTTGAAATTACTTCACAAGCAATTATCATAATAGAGAAATCATTAACATTACAAGCCCTTAGATTTCTCAACTCCTCTACCACACAAACTTGTTAAATTGTCACCGCTTTTCCTCGTTGACGAAGACATTGAATGGGCTATGGTGGTGACAGGAATGCCTCCTAGTTGTGTCAATAGGTGGATAACCATCTAAAGACATTTTTCCACATCTTCCATCCTTTGGTTTTGTTGAATTGCTTCTTGGAGTATGTCAACCTACGATTTTTCTTCAGAACTAGAGGACAACTACAGAATATGTTAATTTCTAATATATTACATTTTAACTTGCTTTTACAAGAAAACGTATAAAACAATAGAAAATGGACATATTACCTTTAAAATCCTTGCTTGTAACCATTGTTGCTCAAGTAGCAATTGTATGCACAGATGACAGCATTAAAGTATGAAAAGGATGGTTATGATGACTTCTTAAAAGATAAAATTGTCAAAACTAGGTCAACAAAGTGATGAAAAGAGATAACTTTGTGACATCATCAATAGGCTCTGGAATTTCCTTCTTAACATGCTTCCAACGATCGACCTTCTCTATAAGAATCTGAATCTTGAGATTCCATGAAAGAAAACTTCTACATCCAACCTATGACACTCTTAGACCCAGAGACACTTACACATCCTGAAAAATCTCAAACACGCAAAAAATCAACAATACATGAAGTAGAAAAAAAACTTTTCTAAGGTACAAATGTTTTTCCAATCAAAGTAGGGCTTCACACCCAATGACCTTAAGTAGGTCAAGTCCCTTTCCCAGGTAATCTCTAGTTAAAACACAAACTCCCTCTTACTCAAGAGTGATATCAACCATAACAAGCTCTGATACCATGTGGAAATTTCATGCACGCAACAATTAATACAAAATTGAAAGTTCACCTTCTTCCTACAAAGTTTCCTGGATTTCAACCTTAGAATTTTCATTTTTTTTAGGATTTTTATAAATAAAAATATAATATAGCAATGGAAAAATCACATTAATTCACTTAAAACAATCCCAAACGTGTCCCAATTCACAATAGTGTTACACTTATCACAATAATATTGGAATTACTATGACATTAACGCCAAAACACACTTCTATGATAATATCGCTTGTATTTATCATATGATAAATTCACTTTTCAAATCATCGCAAGAATTTGAATTTATCGTGATAGTTTCCTTATTTATCGTAAAATCATTAAAATTATCACCCTGTTCCTATTCGATCCACTTTAAGTCACAATTTTTTGTTTTAAAACCTCATTTTGCAAAAGTTATAAAGGGGGATTGAGCTCTGAGGATGGCATTACCATTTTCGATTAAAAAAAAAGGGAGGGCGGGGAAAATATAGTTTTCATTGTCATCAACTAAGCATTTGTGGAGTTGGGATTTACTTCGATCGATCCAATCCATATTTTTATGTATGTAAAAAAAATTATGCCTTCACTTTCTTTGTTTTTCAAAATTTAGTATAGAGTTTGCAATATCCATTAGATATACGCATTCTTTCCATTTTTAATGGAGGATTTAATGCTTATGTAACTGTAATATTGTAATATTTTAATTGTAGCATTCTTTAAGTTTTTTTTGGATTTGAATTCTTAATTTCACCCATTTGTTTTGTCTCATGGGTTTACAAATTTAATTAGCGTCCTACTCATTTCAAATGCCAAAGTCATTGGACCCAATGTGGGAGTATGGTCTAATATATGATGGAATAATATAATGAGGTTAAACTACAAGCTATGTGGCTTATTTAGCAAAACCAATCGCTTGAAATACCACCTTGCCAAAATCCCAAGGAATGAAGTGGAAAATTTCCCAACATCTACCCCAAAAATTGTCCACACTACAAATCAATCATTTTTTTATATGAATACGAAGAGATATCATAGAGAAGAAATGAGGCTTGAGCTTGCAAATAAAACTACAAGCATCTCAAGGGTGGGGCAAAGTCAATCCTCAAGTTCACATTCCACAATGCCCAACCCCTCATTGTCATCACCTTTATTTGTGCCAAAGTCAATGCCTAGGGGCCAACGTTATCTTCAATCAATAGTGAAAACAAAGAAGAAGATGCCCAAAAGTCTTGTGGCAAGATGTTTTCTATGAAGTGACACGCTAATCAACATTGCCAAGAAAGAGCCATTTTACCATTCCATGTTTGAAGCCACTACTATTGTCGATTCATGGTACAAAGGCCCTTCCCATAATGGATTAAGAGGGCCTCTCCTTCAAAGGGAAAAAGGTTGATTGCATAAAGAGAATGGATGAGCTCAAGGAATCATGAGATATCATGATATCACATGGTTCACATTCGAGTTTGAGTTCGGCAACAATAAAATTCGATTCAAATTTGAAATTTTTGATGAAGTTTAGATGAGATTTTTTATTAGGTTCGTTCTCATACATATTTTCACAATATAAATTATATTTTATAATGTATTAAAAAAATCATATATGTGTGTGTGAAATGAAAATATATATATATACAAAAGAGTGATAAATAATTAAAAAACATTAGTTTAATAATTTATTTAAACTATTATAAAATATATATGATACTATATATATATATAATATATATTATGATTTTATTTTATTAAATATAAAGCTGTAATTTATATACATGTGTAACATTAATAAATATGGAAGGAAAACTTTTCTGAATTAATCACCATGTATGATTTTTGGCGTCAATGTTTTGAATCCTCTATCATGGTTCCATCAATGGAACCATGAATCTATCAAATTAAATAGTTGATTATGCTCTCTGAAAATTTCAAACGAAAAATTAGAAATTAGAATAAAAAAAACTAATTACTTGATTATAAAAATTAAAATAAACTTTTTAAAACAAAAAAATATAAAAATATAAAAATAAATTCCTCAAAAATAATTATTATTAAAACAATAATAATAAATATAAATAATATATAAAAACAATAATTAATTAATTAGGGTGGAAAGTTTAAATATATATTTTTGGTTTGTTTTATTCATGTTTTTATCCAAAACATATTACATATTTATTTTCGTTGATATTTTATTAATTAATATTGTAATTTCTCTAAATATTTTTATATAGGGTTACTCTTTGACTATGAATTTGAAACTAATCCTTTTATTTTAAGATATATTCATAAAAATATATGTCATTTTAGCTTATATTTAAAATAGAATTAACTATTTATAGATTATTCTATTTTAACTTATACAACTTACTAATATTTATTAACTATTTGATAACTAATTAATTTATTCATGTATTTACTTAATTTAGATTAAAAATTAAATGTCCCTTTAACTTATATTTGATTTAAAATATAATTAACTAATTTCTATTACTTGAATTATTTTATGATATATTAACTCGTTTTTTCTAACATATATTTATAATTATGCCCTTCATAGTCTAGCTAGCCGTTTCCTGGTCAAATCTAGCTGTTATCATTTTAGCCGTTACCTGATCTGGGAATTTGGTCATGGGATATTTTGCCCGATCTATTTATAATGCATAGCAAGATCTACTCATTCAACTTGTCCTGACGATGAACCACACTGGTTGGTTCGAAACGCGTCGACTAAAATATCTCTATGTGATTTTTCGCCGAAGATTCTTCTCAAAATATAGACAAACAGTTTGAATATGTACAAGGATCTCTAAACAATCCTACAAGAAATGGCTTGGTCATTTATATTTTTTTGGCATAGCTGGTTTTGAAATGGCCATGGACCAACAGTACTCATGCCTTAGACATTACTACATATAATTTTTCCACATAATGAAAAATTTAGATTTTTTCATTGGAAGAAATAAATAAATTATTATATTTTGATTAAAAAAATTAAAAATATCCTCATAAACTACTCAATAATAAATATTATATATATATATATTATATATATATATATATATATATATTATATATATATATAATCTCTCGAAAAATCCGTAATTTTTCATTATATTGGAAAAATTACATATTGTAGATGCTTTACGCATATGAACAATGATCCTTTTTGGATAATTACATATAAAGAGTTGTATATGTCCATCTTTCAGATATACCGCGCCAGGAAATCTGTTATATTTCTCTGTAATGAACTGTCAAAAAAAATTGTATACATTTGGCCTTTATAGGCTTTTACTGTGTCTTATCATAAAATATGCATATGTGTTTTGTCAAAAAAAAGAGCAGTAATTACAAAACAAAAAATAACACCCAGTATTTAGTGACCAGGTGCACGCTGATAGTTCTAATCTATGTATGGCCGGTGGAAGTATTTGTATTCATTTTGTCCTTGCACCTCTGTAATCTCCCATATACCCCTGTTAATCAGCGCAGCCTCCTTGGATAATTTATCAGCATTGCAGTTATGTTCCCTGTAAATATGAGAGCAAGAGATGTTGTTAAAAGCTGCTTTGAATACATATACTTCATTTAAAATGATGTTGAGTGTGTGTATGTGACAGTCAGATATGCCATTGAAACAATTGATTGTAATTTTTGAATCCCCGAAGATATTGATGCTGGTGCAGTGGTGACTCAGAGCAAAATGTAGTAAGTGTCGCAAAGTAATGAGCTCAGCATAATTGTTTGTTCCTGTGCCCATACCCAATTTTACTTTGTAGTAATGATGTTCATTTATGTGAATGATGAACCCACCCCCACAACCCTGTTGGTTTGCAGCTCCATCGAAGAAAGCCCATGGGGTATTTAAGTCAATGCAGGGAGGTGGATGAGGATGGCGTTCTTTAGGAGGCGGGGTGTCTGGTAGTTCCCTATGAGCAGCAATAATTCCGGCCTCGATCATAGGCCAGTGTACAGGCCTGTTGTCAAATATAAGGCGATTACAGGCTTTCCAGATATGTTAATTAACGAGAATTGGGAGGTTTATACTCTTCGATCCTTTGTGTCTCTTCACCCATGCTTCCCATGCATCTTTCAGGTCTGATCCCTCCCAATTTCCATCGAACGTGATTATATTAGAGAGAGATCGCCACAGATCTTGTATAGCTCTACATCACATGAAAAGGTGCTCTGTGGATTCTGATGCTCCTTTGCACAGTACGCACCAGGTTGGTCCATATTGTGCTCTATGCATGAGATGCTCCCCTGTAGGTACTCTGTTCCTCAATATACACCAGAAAAACAGTTTTGATCTTGGCGATGCTGTGAGCTTCCAAATGTTGTGCCACCATGTCGAGATAGTATCAGGTTTTTTATGAATGTTTAGAAAAATGTAGCCGACCTTAGGAGTGTATTTTCCACTCTTAGCTTGGCTCCATATAAGTTCATCTGGGCCCTCTTTGATTCTGATGTGGGATTCGATTAGAGCCTCTCTGAAGTTCTGCATTCCTGGTGCCATCTGTGTGGGAGGTTCAATTGATGCACCGTCCTCCATGCCTGATAAAAAATCCCTGTATTTTCCTGGTCTGCAATTTGTGCAAATACTTTTATATCTCGGGAATGTAGATACCTAACCAGGTCTTGTGATAGGATATGCCTACCTCCGCTGCCAATCCAAGGGTCCGTCCCTATTCGAGCTAGGAATCCATCGCTGATTCTCTAAACTAGGTTATCCCTGATCAGGGGTAATGACTAAAACAATGCCTTCCATACGGATGATATACCTTCTCTTTGCCAGCTAGGGAGCCTTACCCATTCCAATATATCAAGGGGCCATATGTATTTATGATATGATAGACGTGACCACAAGTTCTGGCTAGTTAGCAGAGACCAGCTCATTTTCGCCGCCAGTGCTTTTGCAAATAATGGAAGATCTTTTAGGCCCCAACCCCCCCCACCTCTTTGGGAGTGCAATCTTTTGCCAGCCAATCCAGGCAAAGATGCGTTTGTCCTGGCTTCCAGCCCATAGATATTTGTTACAAATTTGTTGTAGGTGAGCAAGAATATGTCTGGGTATCCAAGCAAGAGCCATCCAGAAAACTGTGGTTGCTTCCAGTACAAATTTGGTAAGTTCTAAATGCCCCACTCTGGAAAGGTATCTGTGACTCCAACAGGTAAGCCTTTTCTCCAATTTGTTGACGAGCCAAACCCAATCTGCTATTCTTTGACACGAGGGCTTTAACCAGAACCCCAGGTATTTAAGTCCTCTATCCATAGGGTGGATATTGTAGGGGAAGGCCTGATGAGCGTACTGCGATTCATTTACAGAGGTGCGTGCAAAAGTGATAGTGGATTTTTGCTGGTTTACAATCATGCCAGTAGCCTTCAAGAAAAGCTGAAGTATGCGGGAATAAGACAGTGAGTCTCTGATGCTGCCATCCAGCAAGATAAGGACGTCATCCACAAATAATAGATGTGTGAGATAATAATCATTAGTGATCTTGAGACCACTGAGAGATCCATCTCTTTTTTCAGAAATGATTAAACGACTCAATCCCTCCATAACAATAAGGAATAAAAGTGGAGATAGGGGACATCCTTGTCGGAGCCCCCTTTCAGAGTGGAAGAAATGGGAGGCCGATCCATTTATGAGGACACTGTAAGAGGGGGTAGTGACACAAGCCATGATCCAGTTGATGAGGGGTAGGGGGAAACCCAGATGGATGAGGAGCATTTTAATGTAAAGCCAACTGACCCGGTCAAAAGCTTTAGACAGGTCAATCTTGAGAAGGATGATTTTGAGATGTTTGGACCAAATGGAGTGAAGGGCTTCTTGGGCAGAATCGATGGCTTCATGGATCTGTCTATCTTCAAGAAATGCAAATTGTTGAGGAGCAATGTGCTTGGAAAGGATGGGTCTGAGTCGATTGGCAATAATCTTGGAGATGATCTTGTAGAGACAATTACACAATGAAATGGGGCGATAGTCATCGAATGAGGATGGGGAGTCAGTCTTGGGAATGAGGGCAATGAAAGTTGAGTTAATAGCATGATATAAACAACCAGATGATCTGCTTTCCTCCACCACCCTCAGCAAGTCCTGACCCAGTAGATCATAAAAAGCAAGGTAGAATTCTATTGTCCAACCATCCGGGCCATGGCTTTTGTCTTTCTTGAACCATTTTAAAGTGCTCACCAATTCCCCCATGGTGACAGGAGCCATAAGGTCTTCAGTCTCCTCCTCATTTACATATCTGGGAAAGTGATTTGCCACATTGATGATCTCAGTCAGGTTTGTGCCTGGTGGACTTCTGTAAATGCTCCTGAAGTGAGATGTGCCGAGCTAGGAGAGCTTGTTGAAAGAGTCTGCAAGGCCCCCCTCTGGGAGAGGGAGATTCCAAATAGTATTTGAGACTTTCCTTCCCTTAGCATAATTTTGAAAGAACTTTGAGTTTTCATCACCAGCTTTCAGCCAGATTGCTCTGCTTCTCAGTCTATGAGATTCCTCCCTTAATCTTAGGATATTTTCTTTTTGGTTTTCCAGCTCAATCAAACGCGACTTTTCTTCACCCGAGGTGAAACCCAAGTTCCGGTCATCTAGTAGGGAGCATAACTCAGCTTCAATGTGGGTGAGCTGGGCGAATTCCTTTCTGTTCTTCTCCTTTGCCCAATTGATAGCTAGATGCTTCAGCATGGTGAGATTTTTGCAAAAACCTTTTGCTAGTGATGCCTCTCTATCGATGGGGTGTGCCTTCCAAAAATCAGTAACCAAATTCATGAAGCCCTGGTCTTGTAACCATGTATGGTTGAATTTGAAAGGGGCTTTTGGCTTCTGGTGAGGGCCAAGAATTTCCAGGTATATGGGGGAGTGGTCAGATATACCCCCCGAACCAACCCATTGCTTATAATGATGAAGATGCTGTAGCAAAGGACCCTTCAGCAAGAATCTGTCTAGTCTGCGGGCTAATGCAGCTAAGCCCACCCTCATGTTCCTCCAAGTGGGCAGGGGCTTCTACATGGGGACATCTATAAAATTTGTCTGCTCCAAAATGTTATTCATGAAATCAGTAATGGCATCCACCTGCGCCGAAGATCCCCAGGATTCACTGAAGCTCAAAGAAAAATTTAGGTCCCCACCCAGAATGGTGTGATCTGGAGCCAATAATAAAAGGTTTAAGAGATGCATCCAAAATGTCTCCCTCTGGTGGCAGGGGCCATATATATTCACAATTCGGAGTGTTTTACCGAGCTCCGCAGAGAAAGTGTTGATTCCCATGAATCCATATCCTCCCCAGGATGCATCAACCCTAATAGTCCTAGGGTTGTAACCAATGGCCAAACCCCCAGATCGCCCGATAGCATCAATCGTCAAAAACTTCCATCTCGGGGCCAGAGCTTGTAAAGATAGAGTAATATTCTCGGCCAGACCTAGAGTCTCTTGAAGCAAAATAATGTCAGGTTGTTCCACCTCAAAGAGTCTCTGGAGGGCTAGTTTTTTGGGGGCACTAGCCATACCCCTGCAATTAAATGATAAGCATTTCATGGGGGAACGCTTCTCGGGGTTAATTTTGCTCTAAGGACCCCATCAAGAGTGGATTGTCGACCAGATGCGACCTCCGCCACAGCCCGCCTGATTGCTTTTGAAAGATCAGTCTTTCTATCTCTGGTGATCATTGGTCCCGGCCCCGGGGAAACAATTCCTAACCCAACCTGGCTTCCTGACAAATCCGCGGTGTGTGAGCGAGGACGAAGAGCGTAAGGGTGGGAGGAAGACTTCCTAGAGGATGACAACGAGGTGGATGAGGTAGAGAGAGGAATGTAAGGCTGAACAGTAGTGACGATCGGGGGGGGGGGACGACATGATGCAATGTGCCGAAGTGAAATGTGCATTTGATACATCCATATTAGAGGAGTTACCAAGCAAAATGGAAGAAGGGGTTAGAGAGGTACCCGAGGCCTGTGCGGCTTCTGCTGCAGCCCGAGCCCTAGTCATCGGTGGAGAAGACGAACCAAGTCCCTTCGTCCCAGATTTTTTAGGAGTAGCTTGTGGAGTAGCTTGTGCAGCAGGTGAGGACCCCTGAGGTGGACGCGATATAACAGGGGAAACTCCTCTAGATGGGATGGGAGTGACCTTGGGGGAGTCCTCTGGTTTTTTGTTGAGCGGGCATTCCTTGAATAGGTGTCCCACCTGATGGCATTGATTGCAATGAAACGGGACGCCTTCATAATCAAGAATCTGAGTCCTGCTGTATTTTCCCCGCTGTAAGGTGATTTTTTCCTCCAGTCCGTCTCGGGTATCCAAATGAACCAGCACACGAGCGAGGGTTCGCTTCTTTGACTCTACAAAAGTGCGATCATGGTCCAGGTAGGTGCCCAAAGCGTTTCCAATCCTAATGAGTACATCCTCACTCCAGTATTGTAGTGGTAACCCCGGCAATCGAACCCACAGGGGTCCTGCTCCGATCTGTTCGCGCTCTGGGTCAAATAGGGGACTCCACCTCTTGAGCAGAACCGGTGCCATCTCGATATGCCAGTACTTTGCCAGTACCAGATCCGTGTATACTTCCTTTGGAAAATGGAGAGAGAAC
This sequence comes from Pinus taeda, assembly GCA_000404065.3. Taxonomy (NCBI): domain Eukaryota; kingdom Viridiplantae; phylum Streptophyta; class Pinopsida; order Pinales; family Pinaceae; genus Pinus; species Pinus taeda. The sequence continues at coordinate 253,280 of APFE031447072.1, read as the reverse complement.
CATCCACGGGGGAGAACATGAACATCAGGCAATTCTTTGAGAAGGGCACCCCAAATTTCCTTAATCCATTGCGTCAGCCTATTTGCGGAGTATGCACATCCTCGCACATTTCCAACCAACACTGTTTGTGCCATGACCGTCGCTTCCCCTATAGCTGATGTCTCTCCAAACCTGATGGTAATATCCTTTGTCGTCGCCTTGATACACCTAGATTTTCTCTTTTTGGTACGTGGAGCCGAAGGGTGATCAACAAAAGGGTTTTGGACCCCCTCAGGTGAGGTGGATTTTGCAGGTTTTACGTTTACTACCGGGGTTTCAAAACATCCGGAGGGTCGAATCCCAGATATAGGGAGGGTTTGTGATCCAACCACAGGAATGTCCATCGGGGGAGTCGAGAGAACAGTGGAGAGGGCGGGTGCGGATCGAAATATAGCAAGTGTGGAGTATAGGTAGATAGGATGTGAAGTGTACCTGGAGACAGGGGAGGAGCTTCCAGACCCGGCGCGTTGACAAGAAACGACTCTGAGACGGAGGGGGCAAAGTTATAACTAGGCAGAGTGACCACGAGCGAGATGTCCTGCGAGATGGGATCCGTAACCGGCGGTGGTTCAGAAACTGACACAGAGAAATTAGGGTTATCAAAAATAATTTGATCCGAAAAAGGGTCCACGGAATAATCCACGAGGTCTATCTCCATATGACCCTCCATAATGGCCAGCGGACTGTAGCGGACAGCGACGGGGGTAAACGGCGAGATAAGCGATGCCGGCGAAAACAAACAGTGAAACGGAGAAAACTGGTCATAGCAACGGCCTGCGGAATTTTACAAAAAACCATAATCTGCTACCCTAATCCGACGCGCTCCATCCTCCTCCGCTTCCCAGGTGCAAGCCTTATATATATCATATATATATATATAATATATATAAAATAATTAAATAATCAATTTAATAATAAAATTATTAATATATATAATAAAAAGCAATCAACTATAAACATATTATAAAAAATAATTTATATATAAAATAAATAAACAAGGCCACAATAATAAGAACCAATAAAAGTTAATGAAAGGATCACTACACAAACACAGAAAAATAAATAATTAAATAAAAAAAAAATATTAAAATAAAAGACTATAAAAAGTGAAATGAAAAATCTTTTCCTCCTAAAAAAGTCACAAGTTCAAAACCAGAGAGGGTGAAGTATATATGTCTTTGTAGACTTAGCAATCAAATCACTGCGCGGAAGTGGGTCCCTTGTCCCACAAACAAGGGGGTCTCATACACCAATTTGGTGTTTGGCTTGGTCGTGACTTTACCACAAACAAAGGGGTCTCAAACACCAATTTGGTGTCTGGCTTGACTGTGACTTTAAAAATAGATATTATTATTATTATTGTTATAACAAAAAGTTAAACCAACTAAACAGTTAAATCAAACAAGATCCTAATGAAAAATAAAAATAACATAATGATAAATAATAAATTAAAAATTTAATAAAATAATAACTCTGAATATTTACCAATAATATTAACTAAAATATTATTAATTATTAGAAAAGAAATAACAAATAGATAAAAAGAGTCGCCACACGCTTCCCGTTATCTAGTAAACAATTATGGCCGACACGCAACACTTATCTGTTAAAGAAATATGGTCGCCGCATCACCTGCTGCAGCGAGCTTAAAGAATATGTCCACCATTGCTTCGTGCATTTGCGATATATAACTTTCATATATGAATATATTACGCTTTTTTTCTTCTGAAAAAAGAATATGTCCACCATATCCTACCGTTGCCATGAATATCGCCACCATAGTTTGCCACCCCCGGGGTAATGAATCCTCGTGATGTCTATAGTGGTGAATGAAATACTTATAAAGCCATCATGTTCATGGAGCATCGCGGTAAGTGGGCATCAAGTCGTTGCAGTCCACCCACCTATGTGGTTCGTGAATTTCATGGCTCGAATACTAACAAATTCATTTTTTTTGTTTAAGTGTATCGAATTTCAAACCTGAAGGTTCGGATTTGAGGCAACCTGTTATGATAGGATGTATTGTTATGTTAAACGGTTGGACAGATGGGAAGCGAAAGTCCATTCTCAATTTCTTGTTTAATTGTCCCGAGGGCAATGTTTATCAAATATGTTGATGTGTCTGCATATGTTAAAGATGGACAATTACTATGTGAGTTGTTGGATGTGTCATCTATGAGATAGGTTTGCAGTATGTTTCTGAGTTATTGCGGACAATGTTACTAATTATGTTGTTGCTAGCAAGTTGCTCCTGGAGAGGTATCAGACTTTATATTTGAATCCTTGTGCCATTGGGACAGGCAAAATCCATTGGATCAAGGAAATTGTTGAGTCAGGTAGGAGTGTCACATAATATATATATAATCATGCATATGTTCTTACACTAGTTCATAGAGAACAAGGAGTTGGCCTATCCTTCCATTATGTGTTTCCCCGCTAATTTTATTTCTCTTCATTCTCTCCACAATTCTATGTTGGAGTTGTAGAGGATATTTCTTTCAAATGAGTGGAATGCTTGTATCTAAACCACTAAAGTCGACTCACAAGACATAGCCCAACTCGAGACACAATTAGAGTTTTTGGATGGGAGTGCAAGAATTGTGTGTTATTAATGAACCTTTGGTAAAGGTTCTTCATTTGGTTGATAGTTAGAAGCCCACAATGGGCTACTTGCATGAGGCCATGGATAGGGCCAAGGAGGGTCTCCATCAATACCATTAGGACAAGGGAGAAGAGGGATTCACAAGATGAACCGAGATATGGAGTGTGATTGATAAGCAATAGAAAAACATTCTCCATTGTCTGACTCATGTAGCACAACTCTACCTCAACCCTTATAAGTTATTACTCATATGCATGTGGATTTAAGTTTGATTTAGACATTATGGATGGATTTTTCCAATGTGTTCAAAGAATGGCGTTGACTCCCACTAAACGCTGAAAGATTTCCAAACAAAGTGATATATATAAGTTGAGTATTGAGACATTTGGGCATGATATGGCTATCCAAGACAAGGCTACTAGACTACTCTACTAGGTAGGCTAGAAGTAAAATTTGTTTCAAACTTTCAAATTTCAATATCTTTCCTTTCTATCTATTTATTACTCAATAGAAATATAATTTATTGTCTTTCCTTTCCATTTTGTTGCAAATGTTTGGTGGGAAAACTATGGAAAAAGAGTGTCAAAGTTGCAAAAATTTGTCATTCAAGTGTTGGGTCATACTTGTAGCTCTTTGGGGTGTGAGCACAACTAAATGTCTTTGAAAATATACACTCTCAAATTGTGGGTGAGGTATATAGACAAAGCACTCAACACAAATGCCATTTCATTGGATGTGCTTAACATCACAAGTTTGTGGAGGATGGAGACCAAGAGGCCTATCATAGAGGAGGCACTTGAGTGGTTGGAGAATGATGTTGATGAGTTGGAGAAGTAAGAGGTATCAAAGGATGTTCCACTTTAAGAGAGATATATTTGGAGCATGAGGAGGATGTTGAGAATGTATCACAACCATGCCCCCACATCCACAAAGATAGGAAGCTAAAGGAAGAGGTGAAATACATCCCACTTCAACTTCCATGTTATCCTCGGGAGTTGCACCTTCCCCTTGTCAGGTTAGGCAATGACTCCTCAAGGAAACAATGATTCATATGTATTATTCCATCAGGTAGGTCTTCATTATATACATGAGGGAGAAACTGTTCAGATCATCTCCCGATGACTGTTCATATTACTTATTTATCTATTTACATATATTCACCCAATCATGAGGATTAGGTGTCAACACTCCCCCCTTAATCTGAAGGGATGTTGGTAAGTCCAAGCATCGATCTGAATCGTTCAAGCTTTTCTCTTCCAAGCGTTTTGGTGAAGATGTCTGCAATTTGCTCATTTGTGGAACAATGACGGAGATGGATTGTTTTGGCCTCAACATGATGTCGAATCAGATGATATTTAGTATTGATGTGCTTCATTCGATCATGTGGAATTTTGGGTTCTTGGCCAACTTTATTGCAGAGGTATTGTCAATCATGAGTGGAGTTGATTGTACTTGTTTTACCTGCAAATCTTCAAGAATTTTCCTGAGCCACACAATTTCTTTTGTTGCTTCAGTTGTTGCCACGTATTCTGCTTCTGTTATGGAATCTGCTAGAACTGATTGTTTGCGTGATCTCCAGGAGACAGCTCCTGATCCAAGACTCATAACATATCCTGAAGTAGATACACCAGTTTCTTTGTCTCCATCGAAGTCTGAATCAGAGTATCCAATCAAGCTAAAGTCGTCCACCTGTGTATACTTGATTCCAAAGTTTTGAGTTCCCTTCAAGTACCTTAGAACTCTTTTTGCAGCAGACCAATGTGCCTCACAAGGATTTTGCATAAACCTGGAGAGGATTCCAACAGCAAATGAAATGTCTGGTCTGGTAGTAGTTAGGTAGTTGAGACTTCCTACAAGTTGTCTATACTTTGTTGCATCCTCAAATTCTTTTCCTTCAATAGATGTGAGCTTTAAGTTTTGTTCCATTGGAGTATTAAGAGGATTGCACTCTGTCATGCCAAACCTATTCAATAGATCTCCAATGTATTTCTTTGAGAAAGAAATATGGACTTTGGATGTTGGGTTACTTCAATGCCAAGATAGTAATGAACATAGCCCAAATCAGTCATTTCAAAACTTTTCCCCAATTCCTTCTTTATGGATGCAATGTAGCTTTCATTATTCCTTGTCATCAAAAGATCATCTACATATACCACAATATATACAACTGTTTTGCCAACTTTCTTGACAAATAAAAAGTTGCATCATCAAGATCAAAATGATTGAAATTGAGTTTCAGAAGATGCTCATTTAGTTTTTCATACCAGGCTCGCGGTGCTTGTTTGAGGCCATACAAGGACTTCACAAGTTTGCATACTTTATGTTCATGTCCTTTCACAGCAAATCCTTCAGGCTGGGACATAAAAACATTTTCTTTTAGATCTCCATTCAAGAAGGCAGTTTTTACATCCATTTGATGGACTTTCCAACCGTTCTGAGCTGCTAGTGCAAAGAGTGTCCGGATGGTGGCCCATTTTGCTGTGGGAGCAAAAGTTTCCTCATAATCGACCCCTTCCTTTTGTGCAAACCTTTTGCCACAAGCCTAGCTTTGTGCTTGTCAAGTGAGCCATCAGCTTTGTACTTGTTCTTGTAGACCCACTTGCAGCCAATTGGTTTGGTTCCAAATGGAGGATCAACCAGCTTCCAAGTGCCGTTCTTTATGAGGGCATCATACTCCTTTTTGCATTGCTTCTTTCCATGCATCATGAGAAGCAGCTTCTTTAAAGGAAGTTGGTTCAAAATCTGTAGACAAGTTCAATTCACAATCATAAGAAACATCCATATCAACAGGTGAATTAGAGTCATCTACATCAACTCCATTTTGTCGGTTTGAATTTCTGGTTCCTGTTTTTCCAATTTCATCAGGATGAACACTTTCAAGTGTCTTTGTCAGCCACTTTGGGGGACCTTTCTGAGATGGTCCAGGGTGCTCTGTTGATTGAGTTGGGAGTGAATCAAGATTGAGTCTCCCAATTCTATCAATTACATCACTTAAAGCATCATCCGTTGTTGGAGTTTCAGACGGGGGAGAATCTTCTTAGAAGAAGATTCCACATGTTGATCTAGAATAGGAATCCCCCCTTCAAGATGAGGAATATGATTATCAAATTCTTGAAATTATTTCATTTTTGCGAATCTATCCAATCGATCAACTTGCCGCTCAACAACATTGTCAGATTTGGATGATTCAAGAAAAATTACATCTCTAGATACGACAAACTTTTTATTTACTTCATCATAGAGGCGATATGCTTTGGAGGTGTTTGAATACCCTAGGAAGATACACTTACGATTTCTAGCACCAAGTTTGTTTCTATGTACCTTTGGTATCAAATCATAACAGGTGGAACCAAATACCCTAAGATGTTTTTCCGAAGGAACATGTCCATACCACAATTCATAAGGAGTCTTGTTTATTATAGCATTAGATGGACATCTATTCTTTATATATGCAGCACATAGAATAGCATTAGCCCAAAACATTATCTTTACATTTTTGAAGAAAAGCATGGATCGTACCATATTCAAGATTGTTCTATTCATTCTTTCAGCTACACCATTCTGTTGGGGATTATAAGGCACAATTGTTTGGTGTTTGATCCCATGTTGTCGAAGATAGTTTTCAAAATTCATTTGATGTATATTCTTTTCCATTATCAGTGCGAATAGACCCAATATGAGATTGTGCATCATTTTCAATCCATTTATGAAATTTCTTGAATGTTAGGAAAGCATCAGATTTGTTCTTCAATAAATAAACCCAACACATTCTGGTGTAGTCATCAATAAATGTCATGATATATTTATTTCCTTCTGAAGAAGAAATAGGCATTGGACCACATAAATCTGAATGAATAAGTTCAAGCTTCCTATGTGCTCTTCAATGTGAGTCATGAGAAGACTGTTTGATATGCTTTCGTAGTATGCAAGCATCACATTGCTTAAGTTTTCTAGGAATTGTAGGCAAACCAGCAACACCATTTTTCTTCAATAAGCGGAGACTGTCATAGTTTAAATGTCCAAATCTAGCATGCCATAATAAAATTGATGGAATTGTACCTTCTTCATGATGAGAAATATATGAGAAATATTGTGCATGAGCAGATGTTCCTTGCAGTTTGAAAAGCCTTTATTCTTATATTCCCCTCATGACAAGTGAGTGATCAGATGCTTTTCTTACCTCAAGCTTGCCATCAAACATATGAATGGAGTGACCTTTCTGGCGGATGTGGACTAAGGACAACAAGTTTCTCTTGGGTTGTGGGAGATATAGAACATGATTCAGAAGAAAGTCTAAGAGACCAGGCAGTTTAAGCCTGATTGTGCCAAGCCCTGATGGCTTGATTTTTGACTGATCTACAAAGTATACTACTCCATCAACATTGTCAATGAAATCTTCAAAAAAATCTTTTCTATGAGCCATGTGATAGGTTGCTCCTGAATCAAGCAGCCAATCATTTTTCCAGGAAGAAAGTGAAGTATTAAACAAATCTTCATTTACTCCAATGTTACATTGTGCCTCAACATAGTGAGCGGATTGAGGTACTTTACCTTTGTCTATATCATCAGTTTTACCTTTCTGTTGGTTTCTTCTCTGATCAATTTTGTCCCATGGTAGGTTGCATGTAGAGGCATCATGTCATCCATTTCTTTTGCAGTGAATACAATGTAAATCTGCCTTTTCTCCTTGAGAATGTCTGCCCCCGTGCCTCTGAAATATCTTCCTCTTCCTCTTGTAGAATCTTGAGCAGGATGCTTTTCTTTATGAGCAAGGCACACAGACTCTTCAGAAGATTTAGGGGCTGTGTTCTTTCCAAAGGCTTTTTCTCTTTCAGCAAACTTTTTCACGAGAGAGTCAAAGGTTATATCTTTGAGATTTCCATTTTCTTGCAAAGACTCAAGATAATTGGAGTATGTAGGATAAAGTGCCTTGAGAAAAGAAATAAGAGAGATATCCAGCTCAACCTTAGTGGATTTGATATCATGCATTATAGACTTTATTTCAGATGCAAGAGCAAGAGGATCATTATTTTGCAGTTCAAGAGTGAAGAGTTTAATCATGAGTTGGATGACTTCAAGTGCAGAATGTGATTCATAGAGTTCTTTCAGCTTTTGTAAAGCTTCAAAGGCATTTGAATATGATGAAATATGGTGACTCACCTCTTTATTTACAGATGTTGTGATTAATGCATAAGCTTTGTTGTTCTTGTTTTCCCAAATGGCGAGCTCTTTGTTTGAGGTAGGCTTTTCTAGGTCATTGTCTCCTTCTCCGACACACACTCCTTTCCACAACTCATTGAAGATGAGGGTGTGTTGTATCATCCGGGACCAATCAGAATAGTTATCCTTGCCAGTAAAAAAAACTTCTGAAATACTTCTGCTGATATACAGTGAAATTGTACTCAAAAGGGCAAAAAGATTTCAAATACTTTATGCACTATGTTTTCTTCAAATCTCTCCAAAGTTTATAAAGATGTCCTCATATAATATTTCATATCACTTCCCCTTTTTTTTTTCTTTTAAATCTCCATTCAGATATAAAGTCAAAACATGGATTCAAAAGGGAAACCATTCAATAATATATTATATATATATATAATTATATATACCAGTTCAATAAAAAACGGTGTATATGACTCAACCCGCAGTTCAATACCATTCAACCCACACATTTCAAATACCATATACCATATACAGTTCAATAAAAAATGGTGTATATGACTCAACCCGCAGTTCAATATCATTCAACCCGCATATTTCAAATACCATATACCATATACAACGTTAACACATGTAAGCTGGATTATTTGCAAACGTTAGCGCATACCATAGCTTGAATATCCACTATGATTTTGTCAATATTCACCAAAATGACTACTGCCAACCTGCATTTTGAAAAACTAGAGGCTCATGGAAGCATGAAGCAATTTCTAACAAAATAAAATTACATTACACACTAAAAATCTGCGATTCGAAAAACCCAGCGACATGTGAAGGGGTTGCTAGCAACGCTTCAGTCGGTTTGAGTTGGACAGCGTATGTATAAAGCCATCGCACAATGTTAATAACACTTACGTTGTTCAATATTGGACGGTCACAACATTAATAGAACATCAATCGACTCTCAAGTCTTTGTAATCGACGTTTTATCAGTTTGTAATGAATAGCAGCTTCAAAGCTTATTCCGCAAGCATTCAACGTTTCAATTGTGAGTTTGCAGTAGAGGCAAAAGCGCTGAAGGTCGCCAGTTTAGGTCCGGAAAGTGCCACCATTGAGCGGTCGATTCCAAGCATTCAACGCTTCAACGATACCATCATTCAACGCTGAGTTTGCAGCTACGCTGGAAAGGCAGCGCATTATGGACAGAGGTGTCAGAGGTCAGAGAATATCAAACAGTTTGGAGTCTGAGCGTACGCAGAAAATCATAGAATATGTCACAGCAGCACAGGTGTGGCAGAGAGCAATGGAGCAGATCAGGAGTTACAAAGACATAAAGGGTAAACAGGGAGCTGGCTCTGATACCATGTCAGACCAGGAGTAACTCCAGCTTGGCAGAAAACTGATTCATGTATTATTCCATAGGTAACCCATTATTATATACAATAGAGAGTGATTGTTCAGTTCATCTCCCGATGACTGTTCACCTTCCAAATTTATTTTATTTACATAAAATTCCCAATCATGAAGATTAGGTGTCAACATCTATTTTCAAGCTATTTCATATGTACCACATCTTAACAAATTTACCACCATTAGAAAAGCTTATAAACTTATAAAGGAGGAGAGAGAGGACTAGCACTAAGAGAACAACAACGACTTTCCTTGAGGGGATTGAAGACTAATTCCCTATCCCTGCATAATCCTCTTTTCTATCTCATTTGTAGGCCATAAAAGGATTTCTTCATTAGCAATACTTTGCTTCCCATTTTACTTTGTTGTTATTATGTGTTTTTTCACTTGTATTCCAATTCCTTTACATTTAAATTCTGCTTGTATTTTTTTATAACATCTAACCATCTATAGAAAGTCATGTCGGTGCAAATACCAAAATTGAATTTAAATTTAAAAACAGAATCACAATAAAAAAAAATAAAAAAAATGACTTTTTATTTTTTTTACATCTTACTTCTAACATCTAACATTCTCCCCTATATTGTAGAGAGTTTAGCTACACAATAAAGAATTGGTAGAAAATTGATATTAGATTTAGAGAAGAAATGAATAATAAAAAATAAAGTGAATACATAGTTTAATATGGCTAGAATCAATCAAGTAGTAAAGTCAAAATATTATTTGACTAGAATCAATCAAATAGTAAAGCCAAAATATAAAAGATAAAAGCTTCAATGAACAATCTATTATATATGAATTAAATTTTCATGTGCGAGGCAAATGAAGGATGTGCCAAAAGTTTGCATTAGTGAACTACTATCCACGAAATATTTTATCAGGAAACAATTGAAAAAAACTCAGTTTCATTCTTTGTTTAGTAAATTATGGATTTCAGCTGGTTAGAAATTTTAAAATTTAGATGAAAATTTTATATTATCTTTTTTATTTTATATTTAAGTAAAAATCATTAAATTAACTAAATTTATATTTTATTTTAAAATGTTTATATATATATATTATATATATATATATAATATATAATATGAAAGCAAATAAAATTATTTTAGAATTATTATTAATCTATAAATAAACTTTGTTATAATGTTACAACTTAATAGCATTGATTATTAATAAAGCATGCCCAAAAACTCATAACTCATAAATGACATTTTTTAAATTAATAAAATTTAACTAAAAAATAAAAATATTTAACTAATCTGAAAATAAATCTTAACTCTAATTAATATATATTAAGAAAATGACTATAAATATTAAATTTTATTATTATTAATAATTAAAAATAAATTCTTAAAACTCTACCAAAATAAACAACCACATTCTATAAACTTACAATACCACTTTATACCTAATTTCTTACACCACTTTATATACAAATGTTTACCCTATGAATATATAATGAATGCTTACCCTAGGAATATATTAACTTCATTATAGAAGTGGATTATCCCTCTTTCTACATGAAAATAAAGCCATCCTGTGGATAATCATGCAATTGTGTATAATGCAACTTTTTGAAAGTTTTTCCGGTTGGTTTTTCTGGTCAAAATCCGGCAGCAATTTATTGGAATTTCTTTCTCCACAATCAAATTGTACCAGGGGTTTTTCAGGGTGCTGAATCCAAATATGCAGTTAAAAAACCATTTTAACTGCAACAAATCAAGATTTAACCTCAATTTCTTCCACCGGATTCCGTCACCGGAATCTTCAAAAAATCGCATTATAAACAACTCCCATAATCATTATCAGAAGAATAAAAAAGAGAGTCAGACATTGGAGACGCATCCTCATCTTCCTCGGCAAAATAACACTCAAGGATCATAAGTGCTGTTTGGTAGACCTGTGTGTTTCGATGAGACAGAAAGCAACATCATACATTAACATCTGTGATGCCTGCAACTTTTTCAACTTCACCAAATCTCAATATGTCATTTAGACCTTCAAGGCAGACAATTAGAATCTTTGGATCCGAGCACTCTAGAAGATCACAAAATGGGTGTATGCAACAAGGTAAAAGAAGATTAACAAGGTAAAAGAAGAAATCATGTCATCCACCTAGCATTATCAAAAAAATGAATGTGGAAAATTAAGCATTCAAAGAAAGAGAAGCTTCGTCGCTTCCGCAGGACGTTGCATTTGAAACTGCCCATACTGCCTCTTTCTTTATACTGAATTCTGCATTTGCTAGCAGGGGTAAAAGTCGGGGAAATATTAGGGCATTGATCACAGCCTGCAATGAAAATGGGATTAACAAAATTCAGAAGTTATGTCTAACAAAATGTGACACTGGTAGCAAGTAACAGTATAAATCCTAAGCCATTCCCACCTGAATTTGCGTTTTGGTACCAGAAGTAATGTTGGATATTGTCCAGCACGCTTCTTTCACTATGGTTTTATTTGTCCCTTTGGTTGTGAGAAGGTGCAAGATGGGAGGAAGTGCCTGATTTTCAATAATAATTATATTTAACATATTATTAATTTTATAATAGTTGATATATTTTTTTAATTTAAATTTTTCAAAAAATATATAAAAGAAATTAAAGAATTTCTATTCTAGTATGCAACATTCTAATCTTCTTATATTATTTGAGTTTTATGGAATTTTAATCTTTTTATATTATTTGACCCAATTGAGTTTTATGGAATTTTTGTGATAATAGTTATAAAAGTTTGTGGGAAAAAAATTCTAATTTAATTCGAAGATTGCGGATTTATAACTTAGAAATCATGAGATGGAGAACTACAAAAAGGACTAATTCTTTATGAAAATAAGAGATGCTAACTTTATGAGACTCCTCATTTCTTGAAAACAAATAATAGGTACAACATCCATCTTTATGGAAGAAATCCCAAAATCCATGGTTTTTGCTCCACTCTTTGTGGTAAGACAAGGTTCGTCAAGTTTTTGTTACCTAGGTTACCTAATTTTCTGCATCGTTTTCCTCTTCTGTACCCAATGCAAATATCCCATTGTTCCTTTTAGATTTATCCCCTTTAGTCTGTGAAGAATGAGCTCAAGCATGGATATGATAATCCTTTATATGTCCTAGAAGATGGAATATTCAAGACCAAAATGTTGTATTCTCATAATCCAAGACTAATATTGCCATTTTAGCTAGTAGATAAAGTACCAATATTAGCCAAGGATGTGCATATCCCAATTGGATAAAGTTTCTTGAGAAGAGGTTTGGCCTGTCACCCGCCAAAGTCTTAAGGTTCACATTTGTGCCCAAGTTTGAAACATGTACTAAGAAATTCATGGCTCGTGTAAT